>SNQJ01S0048345.1:105174-119786 GCA_010110895.2 Picea sitchensis | reverse complement strand
TCCTCTCTCCAAACATCCTCCATGTAAACAAAGGGCTAAAACAATGGCCATGCAATCAACTCCAGCTTCTTCGTTTCCAGCTTCGGTTTTTATTGTGGATACTAATGGAATCACATCAATTTCTATACATGATGATCCCATAATTTATCCACGATGACCAACTAATCCCATCCATGCTAAATGTATCTCTCCTATAGCACATCCATTGTCAACAACATAAATTATCCAGGATGTTGTCCATCTGAGTTTGTGAGTGCTCCAATGCATTTCCCGTCTAAGCTTTTCAATGATGATGATGATCATATTGATGATCAACATAAATATGAATTACCAACAATTCCAACAATTTATGTTTCACAAAATTGATCGGATATGCCTAGAAAAGAGCAATGCATGCGTATGTTTAGTTGTTGTCATATACATATGTGTGTTTTATACATAATTATTTATTTATTTATTTTACATAATGTACATGACATCATCTCTCTCATACACTTCACTACTCTATGTGCAAAAAGAATATGACAATGCAATGAAAGTCATTTGTTTATTTATTTGATCTTCCAATATAACACCCCACCTATATCTATCAGATATTAATTCCCAAATTTAAAATAATACTTGACATGCTGAAAAGATTGGTTCATGATGTTATTTGTAGCCACCAAAATTTATTTTTATATTACTATGTATTTCTTTAGTCTTTCATAAAACCTAATTATAAAAGAGTTTAATATAATTGTATAAAAAAATTATCCAAATTATTTTGATATTAATACTCATTTTTCTTATATTATTATCCAATTCTCTTAGTCTTTGATGCAATCCAATTATAAAAGTGTTTAATATAATCATATCAAATAAATATTTGATTTTTTTTCACTATTTATTCTTAAGTTTTTCTTATACTCATTAAGAAGTAAATATGTTACTTGTGGAAATTAAACTTAGATAGAAAAGATAACAATTACTCCTCCAACCACCTAAATGAAACCTAATTGATATTCATTCATTTCATACTAAAAAAAATTCATGATATTTAAGAAAAACTTAACAAACATTATTAAATTACAAACCCTACTTCATAATATCACAATACTTAACAAGATTAATACTTCCTTTCATACTCATAAAAATTCATGATATTTCAATAAAAACTTAACAAACGTTATTAAATTACAAATACAAACTCTTCCTCGTAATATCACAACACTTAACAAGATTATTAACAAACATTATTAAATTACAAACTCTACCTGGTAATATCACAATACTTAGCAAGATTATTAAAATTAGTTTTAAGATTTTTGTTGGAATATGTCGAAGAAAAACCTATAAAATTTTGCAAAACTAAAAAACTTAGATGGCATAGCTTTAGGTTATTAGAAAAATACTTTTTAATCTCTACATGGATTTAGATTTAGATATTTTATTTGGATGCATGGAAGAACTATGTCTTTTGAGAGCCTCGAGCTTTGGAAATAAAACAATTTTTGGATAATCTAGGTGTTCCATATGGCTATGAAGTGAAGTTTCTTAAAAGAATAATCTAATCTTATATTAAAAGTATCATGTTTATGGCGGTATATTTTAATTAAGGAGAAACTTAAGGATTGATATCACAGATTTATCATGATCCAACTTCCATGAAAAGATGCTCTAATAATTTTATTATATTTTAAATCAATACAGGTCCACCAAAAAATAATAAAAATAAATACAGTTCAACTTTAACCATTCTAATGGTCCTCCCTTGTTGGTTGGTATAAACTAAGAGTTAATTTCCCAATCAATTACGAAATGCTATAGGTCTTCACTATTCCCCGTTCGAAAGTAATTCGTTGAGATCATGCACTTTTTTATCTCCAAAGTGCAGTTGGTTGGGCCCAGCCATATTATTCAAATATACAACTCGCACACACTCCCTTTCCAAAATATATTAGTACACTAAGAACAAAACTTGGATTTATTATATTTGTTTCTAAAATACTGGTATTTGACTCGAAACCCCCAGCGGAAGGCCAATAACTCAAGGAAATGAAAGGATCAATTACATTTTTCATTCGCTCTCCCCTCATAGATAAAGATATGTTCTACAGAATTTTATTCTTTTCTTATTTGATCCTATCTAGTTCAGGATAAGAATATTTGGGATACTTAACTTAGTCCTAGGTCTTATATAAGGATAAAAAAAATATATTTTCCCCATCCACTCCCTACCCAGCCGCATGCGTCATGAATCTTTCTGACCAAAGTATAGGTATACGAAAAAAGACAATAATTCATTTTCTTATTATTCAGATCAGCCCCTCCCCTAAAAGAGAAGCTAAACAAGGGAATTCTTGGATAAATACTAATGGAATGATGAGGTGTAGGGATCTTTGTTTTCAGGATCAAACAAAAGGATTCACAAATAGAAGTGCTAGGGCCACAACTAGTCCATAAATAGTTAAATTTTCCTTAAAAGCTAAACTTAGCAGTAAGGTACCTCGTATTTTACCTTCCTTTTCTGGTTGTCTTGCAATACCTTCTACATCTTGGCCCGCAGCAGTGCCCTGACCAACACCGGGTCCAATGGAAGCAACCCCTACAAATAATCCAGCAGCAATAACGGAAGCAACAAAAATTAAGGGATCCATGGTAATCTCCTCTTACTATGGTTGGGAAATAATTGATAATACGAAAGTTTCATCTATTTAGTATACACCAATGGTTCAATTATGGAATGATTTCTTTCAAACAACTAAGAACCCAAAATATTTCTTGATGGTATCAAAGTGTTAATATAAATTAAAATCACTCCTTATGATGGTTGTAATTACTAAAATATCAACCTAAAAAGATAAACATATGTAAAAATTAAAACTAACTTGAAAAAAACAACATATGTAAAAATGAAAACTAACTAAAAAAACCATGAAGAGGTACATTATCCATAAAAGATCAAACTTTTCATCTTTGCACAATGTATTCATCCCATGATGTTATATCAAACTTTTTATTTTTTATTTTATAATATTTACAATTAATAAATAAATTTATTTTTTAAATTATACTTTTTAACTGAGTTTTGAATTCCGTAAGAGTTAAAAAAATCAATTTTGATTCCTAATGAATGCCTTCTGGGTCACTTCGATAGAGCTATCTACTCTTTCCAAGCGAACTAACTCACATTAATATTTATTTATGAGCAGTATTGATCATAATTACATGAAATAAGATAATTTGGCGTAAAGTATAATTTTAAATTATACTTCTAACAGAGTTTTGAATCACTTAAAAGGAGTTATGTATTTTGATTGGACCGATCGAAAGAGACGAAATTCGCTGAGTACAATTCAATTTCCATTATTCCCATATCTATATATATATATATATATATATTCTAATATTTCACATACCATTTCGGCATTAGACCAAAATGGAGGGACGGATTAATGATGCAGAAGATTGCATGAGAAAGGTCGTGGGCCTATTATACAAAAGTATTCTCGGGAAGATGGCAAATGAGTGCATATAACCTCGAATCACAAGAATTATTACGGATCCTTATTGCGGAGCCATCACGAGCATTATTATGGAGGTCTCTAGAATGGAAGGCTATTGCGTCGGTATAGTTGAGGAACTTGGCAGAAATAAGAGGTCTTGTGCTCTCCATGGGAAAGCCAGCAGAGAAGACTATTCGCGCCACTAGTTATTGCCAGCAGAGAAGACTGTTCACACCAAGACTAAAGATTGTCCGGATATGTACCATGTGGTTATTGTTAAACCGTCTGATCTGCTTCACTGTACCCGTCGGATCTGTGACATGTGGAGCCAGAAAGTGTACATCCGTACCATTTTCATTGTACATTCTGTCAACCTGACTATTAAGATGTCGACATGTGGCTCTCTCCAAGTCGTAGATTTGGTCTAGATCAAATAGTCAGAAATGAGCCACATGGCATTGATCGGATGGTCAGATTCGACGCGCAGAAAGGAGACACGTGGCAACAATCAGACGGCCAGATCCAAAGCGCAGAAAGGAGACACGTGGCAGTGATCGAATGGTCAGATTTGATGTGCAGAAAGGAGACACATGGCAGCGATTGGATGGCTAGATTCAATGCACCTAATAGAGCCATGTGGCAAAGATCAGATGGTCAGATTCGACGTGCCTAATTGAGCCATGTGGCAACAATCGGATGGCTAGATCCAACGTGCCTAATTGAACCACGTGGAAGTGATCACATGGTCATATCCAACGCACAGGATGTAGCCATGTGGTAGCAATCAGATGACCAGATCCGACGTGCAGAACGTATCCATGTTGCATCGATCGGATGGCCAACTCGCGGGGGTGGCTCGTACTGATATGATTGGAAGCATAGCTTGGAACCACTGACATGAAGTTTTTCTGGAAGCAATCTTAAATGATTACAATATACATACATACCATCCATGACATTTTTCACCTTCACACATGTCCTTACCTCTAATAAACATTTCTAATAAAGATAAAATGTGAATAAGAGTGGATGTGTTGAAAATATGCAGAGGACTCAAAGATTTCTTTCGAGCAACAATATAATCATTTCATGGTTTCTTTTAGATCTCTATAGTATAACAGCTCCGGTGAAATGGAATATTCTTAACAGATGGAATGAAAGAAATCAAACACTCCACTACAAGGTTCTTGTAGACCACATTGAAGAGTTTTCTCCAATCACCTACACTCCAACTGTGTGATCGGTTTGTCAAAATTATGGTGGGTTGTTCAAGTGTCCTCGTCGAATGTATTTTAGTGAAAAAGATAAAGGAGAAATGATGTTTATGATTTACAACTAGCCTTCTGGGCAAGTGGATATAATCTCTATGAATCAACACGACAAGATAATTATTACACTAAACATGTGATTTTAGGGTTTCCACGACAAGCTAATTATTACACTAAAGATGCGATTTTAGGGTTTCCACTAACTCATTTGCAAGATATGGTGATGCATGGTTGAGGTCCTTTTTTTTATTGGACAAATGATGCCTACATTTCTGGCCTAGATTGTCAAGGGTTTTTATTGGTCCTAGGCCATGGTGCACTTCTCCCGATGCACCTTTGAATACACTTTCAGTGTTGGAAGGATTCAATATACATACTAGAAAAATTATCACTAATGATAGGAAAGAAAATAATGTTACAGTTGGTTGTAAGCCTTCCAAGACTATTAATACATTTTGTGATAATGAGTTCCATACCGAGCCACTTAATAAACTCTTGGAATCTGATGATAACTTTGGATTTATAGTCATGGATGGTAATAGTACTTTGTTTGATACCCTGACTAGTAATACTCATGAAGCGCTTCACAAATTCAATCCAGATACTTTCGAAAGTAAATGTGACATCGGGAAAATAATTATTAGACCAGTTCTATAGTTGGAAAATATTTTATAAGAAATTTTGAGTAAAATCTCATCCTATGGTTGTAATAGATTGATCAATTAAGTTGGGAGAGTGTACATATCTATTTAGAACCTTCAATTTTGAATCACATACTTCACCGTGTAACCTTAGGGATCTGGATATGAACATACATACAATTGTGTAACCTGAGTGTAACGTGAGTGTAAATTGATTGGGCCACCAAATCAATTTACTTCGGATAATCTTTATTTTGGAGTGTAACCTGAGTGTAACATCTAGCGAGTCTTTCACTCTGTATTTTTATAGTCTTTGTAAATTTTCACTCATTAATAGAAATCGTATTATTGTAGCTCTGTGTTTATGATTGCATATCTGATACATTTATGTTATATTGTTGGATATATGAAATATCTCTGTATATTTCTTTATTATATCTTCTCTCTCATTTCGTGCTAAAATAATCCGGATCATCGGAGTTTCTATTCCTTTGAACCTTTAACTCTTTAAAGGGTTTTCTTCGACACTTAGTCAGATTTTGGATCTACGCACGCCTTGCAACATACCTTCACACACACTTCTGCGAGTAACCTCTCGAGCTACTGCTCCTGAGTTTTTGGTTCAAAAACTCTGCCGACACACTCTTTGCGGACGATATGTAGGATCGGCATACAATTCCCATGTTATCTCTCCTTAGATCTGAGTGGAATCAGACTCTATCAACGCACTCCTTGTGAACAATACGTACTCCTTGCATAAGCTCGTGGAAGAGAAACAAGTGAAACACAAAAATATCTAATGTTTCATAGATTCATACATTCATGAAACACAAAATAACAGAGAATATTAAAAAACAATAACACCTCACATTTGGATCAATATCTCTCTGTTATCTTGATTCAAATGTCAATGGCTACAGCTATGAAAAAACAATAACTAAAATTCGCAATCTCCTACTAAATTGCAGCTACAATTGTATCCAATAGCCTAATCTCCAACAGCCTCATTTGGGCATACAACACCTCTACTTATACCAAAGGGATCCTAGGGTTCCCCCTGACTACCTATCTTCTCGAAGTAAAAACTAAATACAACTTAAGCTCTGTTACATTAAATTCTAAGAGTGAAACTCCCATATCTCTTGCGATCATTTAGCTTCCAAGCATTTAGATCTTCTTCAGTTTTCAATTAGTTCAAAAAGATTTGCAGGAAACGCCAGAGTTCAAGATTCCAAAATGATTCAGAAGGTGCGCTAGGGTGCTGAGTTGTCTCTCCACATGTGCTTTGTTGATGATTCTCCTGCATCATAATCCCCTAGGAAAAAATTTATGGACTCTTGTCCATGAGCTCCTGCACTGAATTTCCATGCTTCTGGATATCAACTTCATTTACCCAACTGACAACTGTTATTGGGTGTCCCTTCCACTTTACCAAATACTCAAAGTATGTCTTTCTCTGGGTCTTCTTGTCAATCCTCGGATCAGTGATCTTTTCCATATGTGGATTTTCCACTACAAACATCTACTTCTTCCACTGAATCTCTTTCTGGTCTCCCGATTATTTTGTATCACTTTCCCTATAAGGATACAGGTCTAAAATCTTAAATATGGGTGATATACCCACATCCTCTGACAACTCTATCTCATAAGCATTGGCACCAAATTTCTTTAGGATCTTTCATGGTCCTATCTTCTTCAACTTCAGTTTGTTATATGTCCCTGTTGGAAATATTTCCTTCCTAAGATGTCCTAAAACTTGATCTCCTACTTCAAATTGAAGTGCTCTCCTATGTTGGTCAACTCTTCATTTATACTCTCTTCTATTGTTCTGCAATTGGTCCTTAATATGACTATGAAGCTTCTACATTTCTGCAGTGAAGTCTTATGCTTCAGCACATCTGAATTCACTATGCTCGAGATCTCTTAATTTTGATACTCCTCTTGGATTCATTACGTACACTATATGGAATGGGATCTTTCCCATACTTCTATTTATTGATTCATTGTATGAAAAATCTTCTTGTGAAAGAATTTGATCCCATTGGCTATGATGTTCAGTGACCAAACTCCTCAGCAAATCTCCTAAACTGCCATTCCCTTCTGTCTCAGGTTCTACAACTTCCTGAATAAATTTATCTGATAGTCCTTGGGTATGAACTTAGCCTTCAGCTTGGCTACCATTCTGTCCCAACTCTTAATATTTTTCTTACCTTTGCTTCATCTGTCAACCTGCAATTCACCCCACTATAGTGCTGCATGTCCTTTTAATCCAGTGACAATATGTCTCACCTTCTTCTCCTCATCGACATAATCATATTCAAAGTACTTGTCCATGGACCTTATCCAATCCAACAACTCTTCATTATCCAACTTTCTTTCATACATTGGGATGTCTATCTTGGCTCTACCTCCCAATTTGACAACTGCTTTCAGCAAGCATTCCTCGGTATCATTTTCCCCTATAGCTTCTTCAACCTCTGTTTCTTCGCTTTCTACATCATTGACGTCTCCAACATCAAGTTCTCTTCTTTGCATTGTCTCTGTCGCATCCAACCTTGCATGAAGTTCTCTCATTTCTCTTTCTACAGCTCGATTTGCTACAGGCGGCTCTACACGTCTTCTAGGCAGCATTTTATTGATGTATCTGATACCACTTGATGATATCATCCTACTTCTTTGTCTCCTCTGCCTACATAATTCAATTATGTGGCTATGATACCACTTAATGGTATAAGAGAATTTTTGTTGTCTATTCTCTGCTACCTGAAAATAAATTCATGCTTTGATACCACTTGATGCAGACCTTCCTTCTCTCCTAAGGGTTCTGTGACCTCCCTGTCTTGGATCTCCAAATTCCCGAGCCGAATTGGCTCTTCAAGCCTTCAATAGTCCCTGAATGATTAATTCACATGTCCCTTTGATGTCACCTATAGGTTCAAATTTCTCGCAACCCTTGTTTTCCAGTGCTTTGGCAGCACCAACTCGCGAGCATTATCTCCCATGCTAGACTCTATTTCTTCTAGATGACCAAGGTTGTGACCTCGAGCCAACTCCTTCACGACTTTAGGCATTGACGATTCCATAACCTCCACCCTTCATTCCTTCCGAAAAAATTTCTTTTGAATTCATGGATTTCTGCAGCATGCCTTCCTAGATCTGACAGTCCAGTTGTACTTCGAGCTTCACGAATAATTCGCTCACCCCAAACTCAACTCCTCCAGACCTCTATCTCTTAGATTTTCTAATATGCTACCATTTGTCCTCTTTGCAGCCAACGGTTAGGATCCCTTCATGAATGCTCAACTTCGGCGATCCTGCTTCTCAAACACTTCAAATACTCTGAACTCCGAAATGTCGAAACGCTTCATGGATATCCTCCATGCAACTTCTCCAAATCTGGCGGTATGGAATGATTTTGATCCCTCTGGAACGGATCTTACTCATCGATTTTGGGAAACTTTAAAGGACTCCTCCCTTTAAAGATTTCTCTCATTTACTCTTTGGAGTTTGTCTTCCTCCATACCTTTAACTCTTTAAAGGGTTTTCTTCGACACTTAGTCATATTTCAGATTTGCACATGCCTTGCAACAGACCTTCACACACACTTCTGCAAGTAACCTCTCAAGCTACTCCTCCTGAGTTTCTGGTTCAAAAAATCTGTCGACGCACTCCTTGCGGACGATATGTATGCTCTACATACAATTCCCACGTTATCTCTCCTTAGTTCCGAGTCTAATTAGACTATGTCAACACACTCCTTGCGTAATCTCGTGGAAGAGAAACAAGTGAATGTATCTAATGTTTCACAGATTCATACATTCAACAGTATAATTCATACATTCATGAAACACAAAATAACAAAGAAGATTAAACAACAACAACACCACAAATTTGGATCAATATATCTCTATTATCTTCATTCAAATGTAAATGTCTACAACTAAGAAAAAACAATTACTAAAATTTGCAATCTCCAACTAAATTGCAGCTATCATCGTATCTAGTAGCATAATCTTCAGCAACCTCATTTGGGCATAAAACACCTCTACTTATATCAAAGGGCTCCTAGGGTTCCCCCTGAATACCTGTCTTCTCAAAGTAAAACCTAAATACCACTTAAGCTATGTTACATTAAAGTCTAAGAGTGAAACTCCCATATCTCTCGCGGTCATTCAGCTTCCAATCGTTTAGATCTTCTTCATTTTTCAATCCATTCAAAAAGATTTGCAGGAAACACTAGCGTTCAAGATTCCAAAATGATTCAAAAGGCGTGCTAGGGCACTAATTTGTCTCTCCACGTGTGATGTTTTGATGATTCTCCTACATCAATAACCAAGAGAAATCCCAAGACAAAACCAAAATTTTCCAGTTGCAGATGCAGCTCCTCTCCAAACTTGTGCACCATTGGCCTTATGCAGTTGTGAGAGGTAAGGTGACAAATGATCTCTAGCACCCTCTTATTTATAGTCTTCCAAGTGACCTAACTAGGGAGACTTATACTTTTAGAGGCTAATAACTCAATAATAAATATTCTCTTGAGACAACTTGCCTCATAGGGTTATTATCCAACGTTTTAGGGTTTCTCTTGCTTCCCAAAATATTATATTCTTTTTAGGGTTACACGTGGAGGTTAATACCTCCCATAGCTACCATAATATCAACACAAGGTAGGATAGTGATCTTGAAGTACAAATCTGAGACCTAGCTTCAAATGAAATCTTGTGTCACAATTCTTTTGAATCCAACAACACATAGGGCTAATGTAATCAAGTGGCAATTGTAGTGTCCCCAAGGCCGAGCCCCGTTACAGATCATGATATATGCAATGAATTGTAAATTTGTTCTATAGGCTGGTGAGCCAAGTTTTGTATAAGCTGGAAGGCTTATGTGGTTGTTAGGCCAAGAAGCCTAAGTGTTTCAAGGCCAGGAGCCTGTTGTTGTACTTGTATGTATGCAGAATATGTAATAAAATATAAACACCGCTAGGTGCAAACCGACCATGATGAATGAGTGAAGGGGGATTGAGTGTCCACGGAGTGAGAAAGGAACTAGGGGCTGGAAGGTGGGAAAGGGGCTGAGTGATAAGCCTAGGGGCTGAGTGATAAGACTAGGGGCTTAAACATGGAAATAATATTTTATTATTGTTTCAAAAAGATATGTGTATCATATGGTTTTATCCTAAGTCCTTTTGGAAGGACACGTGATTTCCCAAGTGGTGGGAGGAAGGTGTGCGGATGGAAGGCATGCAGTTCCCAGGGTGACAAGTGTCAACCCTGGTGCATGAAAATAAAACAGACGAAGTAATTCATGAGGGGGGCTCTCATCCATTCGATCTGACTGTCCTGAGGGTGATCAAGGGAAGCCAGTCTGTAAGAGACCCTCGGGTAATTCTGATATAGAAAAGAAATCCTGTGTTTGTCCTGAAGAATCTGTGTACACCCCTGTCCAGAGCTGTGGAGTCTGTGTCTGTCTCTGAGAAAACCCATGTGTGCATTCCCTGAATGGGAAGCCTGTGTTGAATTTGAGTGGAAGGATCTTTGTTATTCGGGGAAGCTGAGCTAGCCTGTGCGTGGAGTCCCTGTTCCGAAATTAGGACTGTGAGATCATCCTGTGACTGCTGAACCGATTTGGGGAAGCCTATGTCTATTTTCCCCGTGGGTTGTTGTGACCACGCAGTGTTTGACTGCGTGAGGCTTGTTGGCCTGTGAGCGACTCCTCCAGGTGAGAGAGTGCGCAAAGGGAGGAGAGAACTCCTGGAAGGAACCCTATAGTTGCCATAGAGCCCGGAGACTTCCGGTCCGGTCTGTTCTTGTAACCCAAGGTAAGGGAGACTGGCAGCCGAAGGACTATCCAGGTGATAGAGAAGGTGCACTCTCCTGGGGTGGAACAGGCATGTGGGGAATGAGGGTATGTGGGCAGTGAGCGTGGGAGATTCCTGGAGAGCGTTCTTCATGGTGGTTGTGTGTGACTGAATTACCTGTAACCTCAGCCTGAGTCTGGATTTCTCGCCCTGGGGTGGAGCTTAGTCCCAGATTGGGGGTGACCCACTGTTGAGTTGAGGAGCAGCGTGATCTACGGTTGGGAGGTTCGTGGAAGGCCTGCATTTGGTTGGTGGATTCCACCATTGATAAATATAAGTATCTAACTATGTTCTTATCACATTTTGGCATGACTGTGTTGTATATATATTATCATGTTTTCCGTTGTGTAAATGAATTACTGTGGAATGCTATGGCTTTTTTAATTGTAGAAGTAACTTATATATTTTACTTTGAGATTTAAGTGTGTTTAATTGTTTAAATGCATGTGGTTATAATTCCTGTACGAATTATGTAAAAATTCAGGTATAGAATGGTAACTGAGAGGTTTGAAAACCTCGGTAGTGAAAGAGGTACACTACAAATTGGTATCAGAGCCAAGGTTTCGACACTGAGCCTAGACGGGCCAGTGGAGCGGTCTTTGGACTGAGAATGCGAGGGGAAATTGAGTCGGGAGGACCAATTTCGGACCCTGGTTTGCTCCGAAGCGTCAAGGAGATACTTGACGAGTTTATAAGCTCGGGAGGTTTAGCGGTGTTATGAAACGATAGCTGGTATGGTCTATGACCATAGGGGGACAGGTCTCTACACCAATGGTGTTAGAACCTTAGGATCCATTCGGGAGGGAAGGCGAGCCTCGTGATCGTCGGATCTAGAAAAATTTTGCACAAGGTTTAAAGCCTGTGGATATTTCATAGGGGATTGGAAAATCGCGATACGTGAAATCCCGATTTGGTTAGAAACGGTCTGAGCCATCAGATCTCAGTCAGAAAACCCGACAGCCGTTGGATCTGTCGGGAGATGCCCGAAGGTTAAATATTAGTATTTAGGGGCGAAGCTCCGAATTAGCGAGAGAGAATCTGAGCCGTCAGATCTCGGTCGGAAAACCCGACAGCCGTAGGATCATTCTGGAGATGTCTGAGGGTTAAACCTTCGAGACTAGGGGTGAAAGTTCCGAAATAGATCCAGACCGTCCGNCGGAGGACACGTGTCATGAAATTTTCCATTCCAGAAAATCAGAAATCGCGAAATCGGAGTCACGAAGGAGGTCGGGAATTTTAATGGCAAAAGTCCTGAAGTCCCGAGATTGAATTGGGATTGTCCATTCGTTGTGGACACGTGGCAGTAATCCAGGCAATCAGGGAAAGTCCCGATAGACGAGTCATCCTTCGAAAATCGAGATTCGGGAAATCGAAAATCGCGGGGACAAGGAGTCCATGCATTGTGAAACTCCAAACCCCGAAACCCCGATGAGCAGTTTTTACGGTCACAAGGTAGAGGTCACATGGACCTCGGCATAGCTGAGGGGGCTAAGGCAAAGCTCATCGAGAAATCAGGGATTCCGTTGTCAAGAGTTTTAGCACATTTCGATTCGCGAAACCCCGAACCCCAATAAGGGAAAAGGCCGGGGTCACGAGTCAGTGGTCACATGGTGTAGAGCCCATAGCAGGGGCTAACGCGTAAAGGAACACGTCGGGAGTCAGAGGATCGTGAGTCTTGGGGTAGAGTGTTTTACGACATCGTAAACCCCATAGCCCAAACAGGAGGTAGGACTACGGTCCCGGGAAATTGTGGTCACATTGGCCAGGGCTTGGCTTGGAGGGCCAAAGCACATCGGAGGATCGGGAGTTCCGAGTACATGTGTAGCTCGACACCAAAAACCCAAAAAACCCGATAAGGGACATAAGACGATGGTCTTATAGCAGTCGATCGTATGGATTAAAGGCTTAGTCGGTGGAGGCTATGACGACAAGGTAGCACATCGGAAAATCGGGAAATCCCCAATAGAGGTAACCCCGATAGAAGTAAGGGAGACCTCGAAGAGTTTCCTGTGGGAGGAAAATTTCCTGATAGGGAAATAGGATAATTTCAAAGTTCTTCGAACCGAGATTCTGAAGTTCCGAAACCCCAGAAATTGCAGAGCCAGACAGAGCTTGGAAAACTTTGGGAAGTTGAAATGTCTTTCGTTCTTGTTCATATTAGTTATAAATATTGTGGATTGTTTGTGAAGATTTAAATGGCCTGACAAATTTCAAATTTGATTGCACAGTGTGTGTGCAGAGTTAATGGAGGACAGTACTCCAGTTAATCAACGTCGAGTATGGAGTGGGGAAAGGTGCAGTTTCCCCCTGAAATAGAAGATGAACAGGAAGGAAAGGATGTTAACCTGGGATTCGAAGGATCGAACTCTAATGGGCATGGAAAGGAGATGGATAAGTAAGGACATATAATGAAAATCCTTGAAGGATTGCAAAGAGAGGCCAAGGAGCGTCGAGATGATAGCCGAAAGCTCATGAAGGTCAAGGATCGGCAAGGGAAATTAAACTTAAAATTCTTTCAAAGTCTGGAAAGAATAGAGAATAAACTTGAGAAGGGAAGAGACTCAGGTAAGACAGAGAGTCGCAGAGACCATGGGAGAGGAAGTAGATCGAGGAGTGGTAGCCGACGTCACAATCGCTCCCAAAAACATTCAGACAGGGAGACACATAGCAGTTCGAGCCCGTCCCCTACCAGAAAACAACAAAAATCTGGAAGGGAGGAATTGAAAGGAGAGATGAATAAAATTAAACCTCCAACATTCAATGGAGAGCATAAGAAGGAGGAAGATGATGAAACTTGGTTCTTGGGCATGAAGAAATACTTCCAGCTGCAGAATTATTCTGCCCATGCAAAGGGAAGAATTGCAATGTACCAACTGAAAGGAAAAGCCTCCATGTGGTGGGATCAGTTTGTGCAAGTGGAGCACATCAGAGAGAAAGAGGTCACGTGGAAGGAGTTTAAGAGGTATTTCGAGAAGAAATGCCTGATTAAAAGATATTATGACAGAAAGATGAAGGAGTTCTTCGAACTCAAGTTGGGCAGTATGACCATTGATGAGTATGAACGAAGTTTTCTGGAACTGTTGAAGTATGTTTCATTCATCAAAGACGAGGCTGTCAAAATTCATAGGTATCTAAGTGGACTGCCACCTTCCATTGGTGACAAGATTCAATACGATGATCCTAAGACCATGGAAGAAACCATAAGAAGGGCGAAATGCCTATACGAACAACAGAGAGAAAAGCCTACCTTTTGGAAGGCTTGGGATGACCAGAAGAGGTTTAAGAAAGAACAGAGGCAGAAGGGAAGAAATCCTTCCTTTTTCAGAAACAGTCCTTGGGGACAGTCATCTTTTAA
>SNQJ01S0048345.1:92592-105164 GCA_010110895.2 Picea sitchensis | reverse complement strand
ATAATTTTAGACATTTGTAATGTAGGTGGTTAAAATGAATGACGAAAAATGAATTAGGTCATACAGTCTCTACATATCGTACACGTCTCGAGAAAAAGCCAGGGAGTTCTTGTAAAACAAATCCTTTAACTCTCAACTAGATTGTCGATATTGCACCAAATCGATTAATTTCAAAAAGGGGAAATACTCAACATAATAGATTCTACAATGTCTTTGGTTATTTCTAAGGATCGTTTATAGACTAGGCATTTCATGGTGTAGTGAATGGTTCATTTGATGTTGGATTTTCAAAGAGTGTTATAGTGGGAAACACTGATAGAGTCCCATAAGGTTTCATATATATGGAATATTTGTCCCTGCCAATGTCTAATGAAAATTACATTGCACTCAACGTCAAAATAATAAAAAAATTGAGACCATAGTTCCTCTCTCCAAACATCCTCCATGTAAACAAAGGGCTAAAACAATGGCCATGCAATCAACTCCAGCTTCTTCGTTTCCAGCTTCGGTTTTTATTGTGGATACTAATGGAATCACATCAATTTCTATACATGATGATCCCATAATTTATCCACGATGACCAACTAATCCCATCCATGCTAAATGTATCTCTCCTATAGCACATCCATTGTCAACAACATAAATTATCCAGGATGTTGTCCATCTGAGTTTGTGAGTGCTCCAATGCATTTCCCGTCTAAGCTTTTCAATGATGATGATGATCATATTGATGATCAACATAAATATGAATTACCAACAATTCCAACAATTTATGTTTCACAAAATTGATCGGATATGCCTAGAAAAGAGCAATGCATGCGTATGTTTAGTTGTTGTCATATACATATGTGTGTTTTATACATAATTATTTATTTATTTATTTTACATAATGTACATGACATCATCTCTCTCATACACTTCACTACTCTATGTGCAAAAAGAATATGACAATGCAATGAAAGTCATTTGTTTATTTATTTGATCTTCCAATATAACACCCCACCTATATCTATCAGATATTAATTCCCAAATTTAAAATAATACTTGACATGCTGAAAAGATTGGTTCATGATGTTATTTGTAGCCACCAAAATTTATTTTTATATTACTATGTATTTCTTTAGTCTTTCATAAAACCTAATTATAAAAGAGTTTAATATAATTGTATAAAAAAATTATCCAAATTATTTTGATATTAATACTCATTTTTCTTATATTATTATCCAATTCTCTTAGTCTTTGATGCAATCCAATTATAAAAGTGTTTAATATAATCATATCAAATAAATATTTGATTTTTTTTCACTATTTATTCTTAAGTTTTTCTTATACTCATTAAGAAGTAAATATGTTACTTGTGGAAATTAAACTTAGATAGAAAAGATAACAATTACTCCTCCAACCACCTAAATGAAACCTAATTGATATTCATTCATTTCATACTAAAAAAAATTCATGATATTTAAGAAAAACTTAACAAACATTATTAAATTACAAACCCTACTTCATAATATCACAATACTTAACAAGATTAATACTTCCTTTCATACTCATAAAAATTCATGATATTTCAATAAAAACTTAACAAACGTTATTAAATTACAAATACAAACTCTTCCTCGTAATATCACAACACTTAACAAGATTATTAACAAACATTATTAAATTACAAACTCTACCTGGTAATATCACAATACTTAGCAAGATTATTAAAATTAGTTTTAAGATTTTTGTTGGAATATGTCGAAGAAAAACCTATAAAATTTTGCAAAACTAAAAAACTTAGATGGCATAGCTTTAGGTTATTAGAAAAATACTTTTTAATCTCTACATGGATTTAGATTTAGATATTTTATTTGGATGCATGGAAGAACTATGTCTTTTGAGAGCCTCGAGCTTTGGAAATAAAACAATTTTTGGATAATCTAGGTGTTCCATATGGCTATGAAGTGAAGTTTCTTAAAAGAATAATCTAATCTTATATTAAAAGTATCATGTTTATGGCGGTATATTTTAATTAAGGAGAAACTTAAGGATTGATATCACAGATTTATCATGATCCAACTTCCATGAAAAGATGCTCTAATAATTTTATTATATTTTAAATCAATACAGGTCCACCAAAAAATAATAAAAATAAATACAGTTCAACTTTAACCATTCTAATGGTCCTCCCTTGTTGGTTGGTATAAACTAAGAGTTAATTTCCCAATCAATTACGAAATGCTATAGTTCTTCACTATTCCCCATTCGAAAGTATTTCGTTGAGATCATGCACTTTTTATCTCCAAAGTGTAGTTGGTTGGGCCTAGCCATATTATTCGAATATATAACTCGCACACACTCCCTTTCCAAAATAGATTAGTACACTAAGAACCAAACTTGGATTTATTATATTTGTTTCTAAAATATTGGTATTTGACCCGAAACCCCCAGCGGAAGGCCAATAACTCAAGGAAATGAAAGGATCAATTACATTTTTCATACTCTCTCCCCTCATAGATAAAGATATGTTCTACAGAATTTTATTCTTTTCTTATTTGATCCTATCTAGTTCCGGATAAGAATATTTGGGATACTTAACTTAGTCCCAGGTCTTATATAAGGATAAAAAAAAAATATTTTCCCCATCCACTCCCTTCCCTGCCGCATGCGTCATGAACCTTTCTGACCAAAGTATAGGCATACGAAAAAAAACAATAATTCATTTTCTTATTATTCAGATCAGCCCCTCCCCTAAAAGAGAAGCTAAACAAGGGAATTCTTGGATAAATACTAATGTAATGATGAGGTGTAGGGATCTTTGTTTTCAGGATCAAACAAAGGGATTCACAAATAGAAGTGCTAGGGCCACAACTAGTCCATAAATAGTTAAATCTTCCTTAAAAGCTAAACTTAGCAGTAAGGTACCTCGTATTTTACCTTCCTCTTCTGGTTGTCTTGCAATACCTTCTACAGCTTGGCCCACAGCAATGCCCTGACCAACATCGGGTCCAATGGAAGCAATCCCTACAAATAATCCAGCAGCAATAACGGAAGCATCAGAAATTAAGGGATCCATGGGAATCTCCTCTTACTAAGGTTGGGAAATAGTTGATAATACGAAAGTTTCATCTATTAGTGTTCACCGATGGTTCAATTATGGAATGATTTCTTTCAAACAACTAAGAACCCAAAATATTTCTTGATGGTATCAAAGTGTTAACATAAATTAAAATCACTCCTTATGATAGTTGTAATTACTAAAATATCAACCTAAAAAGATAAACATATGTAAAAATTAAAACTAACTTGAAAAAAACAACATATGTAAAAATGAAAACTAACTTAAAAAAACCATGAAGAGGTACATTATCCATAAAAGATCAAACTTTTCATCTTTGCACAATGTATTCATCCCATGAAGTTGAATCAAACTTTTTATTTTTTATTTTATAATATTTACAATTAATAAATAAATTTATTTTTTAAATTATACTTTTTAACTGAGTTTTGAATTCCTTAAGAGTTAAAAAAGTCAATTTTGATTCCTAATGAATGCCTTCTGGGTCACTTCGATAGAGATATCTACTCTTTCCAAGCGAACTAACTCACATTAATATTTAGTTATGAGCAGTATTGATCATAATTACATGAAATAAGATAATTTGGCGTAAAGCATAATTTTAAATTATACTTTTAACAGAGTTTTGAATCACGTAAAAGGAGTTATGGATTTTGATTGGACCGATCGAAAGAGACAAAATTCGCTGAGTACAATTCAATTTCCATTATTCCTATATATATATATATATATATATTCTAAGATTTCACATACCATTTCGGCATTAGACCAAAATGGATGGACGGATTAATGATGCAAAAGATTGCATGAGAAAGGTCGTGGGCCTATTATATAAAAGTCTTCTCCGGAAGATGGCAGACGAGTGCATTTAACCTCGAATCACAATAATTATTACGGAGCCATCACGAGCATTATTACGGAGGTCTCTAGAAGGGAAGGCTATTGCGTCGGTACAGTTGAGGAACTTGGTAGAAATAAGAGGTCTTGTGCTCTCCGTGGGAAAGCCAGCAGAGAAGACTATTCACGCCACTAGTTATTGTCGGCAGAGAAGACTATTCACACCAAGACTGAAGATTGTTTGGATATGTACCATGTGGTTATTGTTAAACCGTCCAATCTGCTTCACTGTACCCGTCGGATCTGTGACATGTGGAGCTAGAAAGTGTACATATGTACCATTTTCGTTGTACAGTCTGTCAACCCGACCGTTAAGATGTCGACACGTGGCTCTCTCCAGGTCGTAGATCTGGGCTAGATCAAATAGTCAGAAATGAGCCACATGGCATCGATCAGATGGTCAGATCCGATGCGCAGAAAGGAGACACGTGGCAACGATTGGACGGTCAGATCCAAAGCATAGAAAGGAGACATGTGGCAGTGATCGAATGGTCAGATTTGATGTGCAGAAAGGAGACACATGGCAGCGATCGGATGGCCAGATTCGATGCGCCTAATAGAGCCATGTGGCAAAGATCAGACGGTCAGATCCGACGTGCCTAATTGAGCCATGTGGCAGGGATCGGATGGCCAAATCCGACGTGCCTAATTGAACCACGTGGAAGCGTTCGCATGGTCAGATCCAATGCATAGGACGTAGCCATGTGGTAGCAATCAGACGACCAAATCCGACGTGCAGAACGTAGCCATGTGGCATCGATCGGACGGCCAGATCAAACGATCATAAATATGCCATGTGGCACCAATCTGACGATTAGATCGTATGGTCTCAAAGAAGCCACGTGGCATAAATATAACGTTCAAATCCGACGGTCCTGAGGACTTAGATTTGCGGCCTAGAAAGTTCCACGTGTCGAGAGCGGACATCTAGTTATTGACCATATGACGAAAATAGTACGGATTCTACACCTTTTAATATTCAAGTGGAATAAATCCAATGGCTATGGATCCAATGGTTTGATAATGGACACGTGGACAAATCTGAGGTTTCATCGACAGTTTGGAAAGCTCCATGATGGCATGTCGACGGAGGGACGAATGTGAAATGAAAGCGGGCGACCTGGGAAAATACCCATCTTAAAGACCCTTGCACATAGTAACCACACTCCCTTTCTTCTTCTCTTGCAATTTTTTGGAACAAAACCACATTCACGTCAGTTGTGCACACCATGGACTCGCGGGGGCGTCTTGTACTGATATGATTGGAAGCATAGCTTGGAACCACCGACATGAAGTTTTTCTGGAAGCAATATTAAATGGTTACAATATACATACATACCATCCATGAAATTTTTTACCTTAACACATGTCCTTACCTCTAATAAACATTTCTAATAAAGATAAAACATGAATAAGAGTGGATGTGTTGAAAATATGCAAAGGACTCAAAGATTTCTTTCGAGCAACAATATAATCATTTCATGGTTTCTTTTAGATATCTATAGCATAACAGCTCTGGTGAAATGGAATATTCTTAACAGATTGCATGAAATAAATCAAACACTCCACTACAAGGTTCTTGTAGACCACATTGAAGAGTTTTCTCCAATCACCTACACTCCAACTGTGCGATCGGTTTGTCAAAATTATGGTGGGTTGTTCAAGCATCCTCGTCGAATGTATTTTAGTGAAAAAGATAAAGGAGAAATGATGTTTATGATTTACAACTAGCCTTCTGGGCAAGTGGATATAATCTTTATGAATCAACATGACAAGATAATTATTACACTAAATATGTGATTTTAGGGTTTCCACGACAAGCTAATTATTACACTAAAGATGTGATTTTAGGGTTTCCACTAACTCGTTTGCAAGATATGGTGATGCCCGGTTGAGGTCCTTTTTTTTATTGGACGAATGATGCCTACATTTCTGGCCTAGATTGTCAAGGGTTTTTATTGGTCCTAGGCCATGGTGCACTTCTCCCAATGCACCTTTGAATACACTTTCAGTGTTGGAAGGATTCAATATACATACTAGAACAATTATCACTAATGATAGGAAAGAAAATAATGTTACAGTTGGTTGTAAGCCTTCCAAGACTATTAATACATTTTGTGATAATGAGTTCCATACCGAGCCACTTAATAAACTCTTGGAATCTGATGATAACTTTGGATTTATAGTCATGGATGGTAATAGTACTTTGTTTGATACCCTGACCAGTAATACTCATGAAGCGCTTCACAAATTCAATCCATATACTTTCCAAAGTAAATGTGACATCGGGAAAATAATTATTAGACCAGTTCTATAGTTGGAAAATATTTTATAAGAAATTTTGAGTAAAATCTCATCCTATGGTTGTAATAGATTGATAAATTAAGTTGGGAGAGTGTACATATCTATTTAGAACCTTCAATTTTGAATCACATACTTCACCGTGTAACCTTAGGGATCTGGATATGAATATACATAAAATTGTGTAGCCTGAGTGTAACCTGAGTGTAAATTGATTGGGCCACCAAATCAATTTACTTCGGATAATCGTTATTTTGGAGTGTAACCTGAGTGTAACATCTAGTGAGTCTTTCACTCTGTATTTTTACAATCTTTGTAAATTTTCGCTCATTAATAGAAATCGTATTATTATAGCTCTGTGTTTATGATTGCATATCTGATACATTTATGTTATATTGTTGGATATATGAGATATCTCTGTATATTTCTTTATTATATCTTCTCTCTCATTTCGTGCTAAAATAATCCGAATCATCGGAGTTTCTATTCCTTCGAACCTTTAACTCTTTAAAGGGTTTTCTTCGACACTTAGTTAGATTTTGGATCTATGCATGCCTTGCAACATACCTTCACACACACTTCTGCGAGTAGCCTCTCGAGCTACTCCTCCTGAGTTTTTGGTTCAAAAACTCTGCCGACACACTCCTTGCGGACGATATGTAGGATCGGCATACAATTCCCACGTTATCTCTCCTTAGCTCTGAGTGGAATCAGACTCTATCAACGCACTCCTTGCGAACACTACGTACTCCTTGCATAAGCTCGTGGAAGAGAAACAAGTGAAACATATCTAATGTTTCATAGATTCATACATTCAACAATATAATTCATACATTCATGAAACACAAAATAACAAAGAATATTAAAAAACAATAACACCTCACATTTGGATCAATATCTCTCTGTTATCTTGATTCAAATGTCAATGGCTACAGCTATGAAAAAACAATAACTAAAATTCGCAACCTCCTACTAAATTGCAGCTACCATTGTATCCAATAGCCTAATCTCCAACAGCCTCATTTGGGCATACAACACCTCTACTTATACCAAAGGGCTCCTAGGGTTCCCCCTGATTACCTATCTTCTCGAAGTAAAAACTAACTACAACTTAAGCTCTGTTACATTAAAGTCTAAGAGTGAAACTCCCAGATCTCTCGCGATCATTTAGCTTCTAAGCATTTAGATCTTCTTCAGTTTTCAATTAGTTCAAAAAGATTTGCAGCAAACGCCAGAGTTCAAGATTCCAAAATGATTCAGAAGGTGCGCTAAGGTGTTGAGTTGTCTCTCCACATGTGCTTTGTTGACGATTCTCCTGCATCATAATCCCCTAGGAAAAAATTTATGAACTCTTGTCCATGAGCTCCTGCACTGACTTTCCATGCTTCTGGATATCAACTTCATTTACCCAACTGACATCTGTTATTGGGTGTCCCTTCCACTTTACCAAATACTCAAAGTATGTCTTTCTCTAGGTCTTCTTGTCAATCCTTGGATCAATGATCTTTTCCGTCTGTGGATTTTCCACTACAAACATCTGCTTCTTCCACTGAATCTCTTTCTGGTCTCCCGATTATTTTGTATCACTTTCCCTATAAGGATACAGGTCTAAAACCTTAAATATGGGTGATATACCCACATCCTCCAACAGCTCTATCTCATCAGCATTGGCACCAAATTTCTTTAGGATCTTGCACGGTCCTATCTTCTTCAACTTCAGTTTGTTATATGTCCCTATTGGAAATCTTTCCTTCCTGAGATGTGCTAAAACTTGATCTCCTACTTCAAATTGAATTGCTCTCCTATGTTGGTCAACTCTTCGTTTATACTCTCTTCTATTGTTCTGCAATTGTTCCTTAATATGACTATGAAGCTTCTACATTTCTGCAGCGAAGTCTTATGCTCCAGCGCATCTGAATTCACTATGCTCGAGATCTCTTAATTTTGATACTCCTCTTGGATTCATTCCGTACACTATCTGGAATGGGATCTTTCCCATACTTCTATTTATTGATTCATTGTATGAAAAATATTCTTGTGACAGAATTTGATCCCATTGGCTATGATGTTTAGTGACCAAACTCCTCAATAAATCTCCTAAACTACCATTCCCTTCTGTCTCAGGTTCTGCAACTTCCTGAATAAATTTATCTGATAGTCCTTAGGTATGAACTTAGCCTTCAGCTTGGCTACCATTCTGTCCCAACTCTTAATATTTTTCTTACCTTTGCTTCGTCTGTCAGCCTGCAATTTACCCCACTATAGCGCTCCATGTCCTTTTAATCCAGTGACAGTATGTCTCACCTTCTTCTCCTCATCGATATATTCATATTCAAAGTACTTGTCCATGGACCTTATCCAATCCAACAACTCTTCATTATCTAAGTTTCCTTCATACATTGCGATGTCTATCTTGGCTCTACCTTCCAATTTGACAACCGCTTTCAGCAAGCGTTCCTCGGTATCATTTTCCCCTATAGCTTCTTCAACCTCTGTTTCTTCGCTTTCTGCATCACTGACGTCTCCAACATCAAGTTCTCTTCTTTGCATTGTCTCCATCGCATCCAACCTTGTGCAAAGTTCTCTCATTTCTCTTTCTACAGCTCGATTTGCTACAGGCGGCTCTACACGTCTTCTAGGCAGCATTTTATTGATGTATCTGATACCACTTGATGATATCAGCCTACTTCTTTGTCTCTTCTGCCTACAGAATTCAATTATGTGGCTATGACACCACTTGATGGTATAAGAGTATCTTTGTTTTCTATTCTCTGCTACCTGAAAATAAATTCATGATTTGATACCAACTTGATGCAGACCTCCCTTCTCTCCTAAGGGTTCTGCGACCTCCCGGTCTTGGATCTCCAAATTCCCGAGCCGAATTGGCTCTTCAAGCCTTCAATAGTCCCTGAATGATTAATTCACATGTCCCTTTGATGTCACCTACAGGTTCAAATTTCTTGTAACCCTTGTTTTCCGGTGCTTTGGCAACACCAACTCGCGAGCATTATCTCCCATGCTAGACTCTATTTCTTCTAGATGACCAAGTTTGTGACCTCGGGCCAACTCGTTCATGACTTTGGGCATCGATGATTCCATAACCTCCACCCTTGATTCCTTCCGAAACACTTTCTTCTGAATTCGCGGATTTCTGCAGCATGTCTTCCTAGATCCGACGGTCCAGTTGTACTTCGGGCTTCACGAATAATTCGCTCACCCCAAACTCAACTCCTCCAGACCTCTATCTCTTAGATTTTCTAATATGCTGCCATTTGTCCTCTTTGCAGCCAACGGTTAGGATCCCTTCGTGAATTTGCAACTTCGGCGATCCCGCTTCTTAAACACTTAAAATACTCTGAACTCCGAAATGTCGAAACGCTTCACGGATATCCTCCATGCAACTTCTCCAAATCTGGCGGTATGGAATGATTTTGATCCCTCTGGAACGGATCTTACTCGTCGATTTTGGGAAACTTTAAAGGACTCCTCCCTTTAAAGATTTCTCTCATTTACTCTTTGGAGTTTGTCTTCCTCCATACCTTTAACTCTTTAAAGGGTTTTCTTCGACACTTAGTCATATTTTGGATTTGCACATGCCTTGCAACAGACCTTCACACACACTTCTGCAAGTAACCTCTCAAGCTACTCCTCCTGAGTTTCTGGTTCAAAAAATCTGTCAACGCACTCCTTGCGGACAATATGTATGATCTACATACAATTCCCACGTTATCTCTCCTTAGCTCCGAGTCTAATCAGACTATGTCAACACACTCCTTGTGGACAATACACACTCCTTGCGTAATCTCGTGGAAGAGAAACAAGTGAAATGTATCTAATGTTTCACAGATTCATACATTCAACAATATAATTCATACATTCATGAAACACAAAATAACAAAGAAGATTAAACAACAACAACACCACAAATTTGGATCAATATATCTCTATTATCTTCATTCAAATGTAAATGTCTACAGCTAAGAAAAAACAATAACTAAAATTTGCAATCTCCTACTAAATTGTAGCTACCATCGTATCTAGTAGCACAATCTTCAGCAACCTCATTTGGGCATACAACACCTCTACTTATATCAAAGGGCTCCTAGGGTTCCCCCTGAATACCTATCTTGTCAAAGTAAAACCTAAATACCACTTAAGCTATGTTACATTAAATTCTAAGAGTGAAACTCCCAGATCTCTTGCGGTCATTCAGCTTCCAAGCATTTAGATCTTCTTCATTTTTCAATCCGTTCAAAAAGATTTGTAGGAAACGCTAGTGTTCAAGATTCCAAAATGATTCAAAAGGCGCGCTAGGGCGCTAATTTGTCTCTCCACGTGTGATGTTTTGATGATTCTCCTTCATCAATAACCAAGAGAAAGCCCAAGACAAAACCAAAATTTTCCAGTTGCAGATGCAGCTCCTCTCCAAACTTGTGCACCACTGGCCTTATGCAGTTGTGAGAGGTAAGGTGACAAATGATCTCTAGTGTGCCCTCTTATTTATAGTCTTCCAAGTGACCTAACTAGCTAGACTTCTACTTTTAGAGGCTAATAACTCAATAATAAATATTCTCTTGAGATGACTTGCCTCATAGGGTTATTATCCAACGTTTTAGGGTTTCTCTTGCTTCCCGGAATATTATATTCTTTTCAGGGTTACATGTGGAGGTTAATACCTCCCATAGCTACCATAATATAAACACAAGGTAGGATAGTGATCTTGAAGTACAAATCTGAGACCTAACTTCAATTGAAATCTTCTGTCACAATTCTTTTGAATCCAACAACACATAGGGCTAATGTAATCAAGTGGCAAAGGTGGCTCCTACTATGGGTATAGTTGAATATCCTTGTTTACCATGACCGAAGAAAAAAAAATAACCCATATGACTTAAGGTTGGTCTTCTTTCCTAATAACATCCTCCCAAAGGTTGATTATGCAATTCATTTAAGTGATCATTATTCTTCCATACTTCATCCTTAGCTTCCTTATATTCAAGTGCCAAAGAAAAAGAGAGGATTTCCTAACTACTCGATTCTTCATCCAACTTGCTCGCATATTCATTCTTGGGCTGATTAGGGTCTTCAACATGATATCTTCTATAATTTTCCCTATCCAACTTCACAAAAGTGTCATCACGATGGGGATAGTAGCATATGAAAGGTCTATTTGCAAGGATCCCCCTAAATGAGCAGTGAACTTCCTCAACAAAAGAATCCCCCAAGAGTTTGGGATATCAATGACAACATTTGTCATAACCGTGACATCCAGATATATATTCAATCTTACAACCAAATTATTTATCACATCAAGCACTTCTACCTCTCTCCTATCCATGGCACAAATGTTATGGTATGGTCTTGTTACCTTGAGGAATAATCGTTGCATTGTTTTCAAAGGCATGACATTGGTTGATGCCCCAGAGTCTAACAAACAATTTTTTAATAACAAATTGTTTACTTTCAAAGATACGTAAAACAAGCCACTTCCTCCATTCAATCCTCCTTTTTCCACAGTTTTCAAGATTACAGATGTATTGTCAGAGGACTCTTCCTTTCCTTCACCTAATCCCAAAATTTGTTTGATTTTCTTTCTTTGTGATGGTATCTTTTCGAACTCCAAGAAAGGGATAGAGATATGGGATTTGGAAAAGTAGGATTTCAAATCAATATTGATATCTTCACAAGTAGCTTTTGACATGT
This sequence comes from Picea sitchensis, assembly GCA_010110895.2. Lineage (NCBI taxonomy): Eukaryota > Viridiplantae > Streptophyta > Pinopsida > Pinales > Pinaceae > Picea > Picea sitchensis. The sequence continues at coordinate 93,199 of SNQJ01S0048345.1, read as the reverse complement.
CTAGAACATAGCTTGAAGTCTTTGTTGGTTGAATTCATTGTTCTCTTTGTAACATCACTTGGGGTTGTAGATATTGGGCCATTTGAGGTTGTGGAATAGGAGCACTTGGTTGGGTCGGAGTCTCTTGGGGTTTAGGTTGAACTTGTTTATCCCTTTGTTGATAAGTGACCTAGTCATTTTCTAGGATTATCCTCTTTATTTCTTCCTGAAGGGGTTTAGGGGCTAGAGCTCTGGAAATATTGGATTGATCAAGGTCCCTTTCCTTTTCCCATTTAACTTGTTCATTAGAAGAGTTGGAGAAAACATTAATCTCATTGCAAAAATAAACGACATAGTTGATAGAGTTTCTTGGCCCATCATTGTAAATCTCATTTGCTAATCTAATAGATTCCTTAGAAACCAAACAAGTGCCTTGTTTATGCAACAAATCACAAGGTTTACACCATGGAAAAGGCTCTTCTTCTATTGCATTGTTTTCCCCTAAGGGATTGGGAACCTTTTTTTCTTGATCAAGTTGAACATGTTTGGGTCTATCCCAACCACCTCACCCTCTAGGTTGAAATATATTTTGATGGGCTTTCCTTTCCAAATGGAGTATCTTGTTTTT
>SNQJ01S0048345.1:78106-92542 GCA_010110895.2 Picea sitchensis | reverse complement strand
AATGTGGTTGTTAGGCCAGGAAGCCTAAGTGTTTGAAGGCCAGGAGCCTGTTGTTGTACCTGTATGTATGTAGAATATGTAATAAAATATAAACACCGCCAGGTGCAAACCGACCACGATGAATGAGTGAAGGGGGACTGAGCGTCCACAGAGTGGGCAAGGAACTAGGGGCTGGAAGGTAGGAAAGGGGCTGAGTGATAAGCCTAGGGGCTTAAACCTAGAAATAATATTTTATTATTGTTTTAAAAAGATATGTGCATCATATGGTTTTATCCTAAGTCCTTTTGTAAGGACACGTGATTTCCCAAGTGGTGGGAGGAAGGTGTGCGGATGGAACACATGCAGTTCCCAGGGTGACAAGTGTCAACCCTGGTGCATGCAAATAAAACAGACGAAGTAAGCCGTGAGGGGGGCTCTCATCAATTCGATCTGACTGTCCTGAAGGTGATCAAGGGAAGCCAGTCTATAAGAGACCCTCGGGTAATTCTGATACAGAAAAGAAAGCCTGTGTTTGTCCTGAAGAATCCATGTACACCCCTGTCCAGAGCTGTGGAGTCTGTGTCTGTCTCTGAGAAAACTCGTGTGCGCATTCCCTGAACGGGAAGCCTATGCTGAATTTGAGTGGAAGGATCTTTGTTATTCGGGGAAGCTGAGATAGCCTGTGCGTGGAGTCCCTGTTCCGAAATTAGGACCGTGAGATCATTCTGTGACTGTTGAACCAGTTTGGGGAAGACTATGTCTGTTTTCCCTGTGGGTTGTTGTGACCACGCAGTGTTGGACTGTGTGAGGCTTGTTGGCCTGTGAGCGACTCCTCCAAGTGAGAGAGTGCGCAGAGGGAGGAGAGAACTCTTGGAAGGAACCCTGTAGCTGCCATAGAGCCCGGAGACTTCTAGTCAGGTCTGTTCCTGTAACCCAAGGTAAGGGAGACTGGTAGCCGAAGGACTGTCCAAGTGACAGAGAAGGTGCACTCTCCTGGGGTGGAACAGGCATGTGGGGAATGAGGGTCTGTGGGCAGTGAGAGTGGGAGATTCTTGGAGAGCGTTCTTCCTGGTGGTTGTGTGTGACTGAATTACCTGTAACCTCAGCCTGAGTCTGGATTCCTTTCCCTGGGGTGGAGCTCAGTCCCAGCTCGGGGGTAACCCATTGTTGAGTTGAGGAGCAGTACGGTCTATGGTTGGGAGGTTCGTGGAAGGCCTGCATTTGGTTGGTGGATTCCACCATTGATAAAGATAAGTATCTAACTATGTTCTTATCACATTTTGGCATGACTGTGCTGTATATATATATTATCATGTTTTCCACTGTGTAAATGAATTACTGTGGAATGTTATGGCTTGTTTAATTGTAGCAGTAACTTATATATTTTACTCTAAGATTTAAGTGTGTTTAATTGTTTAATGCATGTGGTTATAATTCCTATACAAATTATGTAAAAATTCAGGTACAGAATGGTAACTGAGAGGTTTGAAAACCTCGGTAGTGAAAGAGGTACACTACAGCAAAGGTGGCTCCTACTACGGGTATAGTTGAATATCCTTGTTTACCATGACCGACGGAAAAAAAAATAACCCATATGACTTAAGGTTGGTCTTCTTTCCTAATAACATCCTCCCAAAGGTTGATTATGCAGTTCATTTAAGTGATCCTTATTCTTCCATACTTCATCCTTAGCTTCCTTATATTCAAGTGCCAAAGAAAAAGAGAGGATTTCCTAACTACTCGATTCTTCATCCAACTTGCTCACATATTCATTCTTGGGTTGATTAGGGTCTTCAACATGATATCTTCTATAATTTTCCCTATCCAACTTCACAAAAGTGTCATCACGATGGGGATAGTAGCATATGAAAGGACTATTTGCAAGGATCCCCCTAAATGAGCAGTGAACTTCCTCAACAAAAGAATCCCCCAAGAGTTTGGGATATCAATGACAACATTTGTCATAACCGTGACATCCAGATATATATTCAATCTTACAACCAAATTCTTTATCACATCAAGCATTTCTACCTCTCCTATCCATGACACAAATGTTATGGTATGGTCTTGTTACCTTGAGGACTAATTGTTGCATTATTTTCAAAGGCATGACATTGGTTGATGCCCTAGAGTCCAACAAACAATTTTTTAATAACAAATTGTTTACTTTCAAAGATACGTAAAACAAGCCACTTCCTCCATTCAATCCTCCTTTTTCCACAGTTTTCAAGATTACAGATGTATTGCTAGAGGACTCTTCCTTTCCTTCACCTAATCCCAAAATTTGTTTGATTTTCTTTCTTTGTGATGGTATCTTTTCGAACTCCAAGAAAGGGATAGAGATATGGGATTTGGAAAAGTAGGATTTCAAATCAATATTGATATCTTCACAAGTAGCTTTTGACATGTCCAGAACATAGCTTGAAGTCTTTGTTGGTTGTATTCATTGTTCTCTTTGTAACATCACTTGGGGTTGTAGATATTGGGCCATTTGAGGTTGTGGAATAGGAGCACTTGGTTGGGTCAGAGTCTCTTGGGGTTTAGGTTGAACTTGTTTATCCCTTTGTTGATAAGTGACCTAGTCATTTTCTAGGATTATCCTCTTTATTTCTTCCTGAAGGGGTTTAGGGGCTAGAGCTTTGGAAATATTGGATTGATCAAGGTCCCTTTCCTTTTCCCATTTAACTTGTCCATTAGAAGAGTTGGAGAAAACATTAATCTCATTGCAAAAATAAATGACATAGTTGATAGAGTTTCTTGGCCCATCATTGTAACTCTCACTTGCTAATCTAATAGATTCCTTAGAAACCAAACAAGTTCCTTGTTTATGCAACAAATCATAAGGTTTACACCATGGAAAAGGCTCTTCTTCTATTGCATTGTTTTCCCCTAAGGGATTGGGAACCTTTTTTTCTTGATCAAGTTGAACATGTTTGGGTCTATCCCAACCACCTCACCCTCTAGGTTGAAATATATTTTGATGGGCTTTCCTTTCCAAATGGAGTATCTTGTTTTTCATAGCTTGATTTTGTTGTTGGAGGGTTTATGTTTGTTTAAAAATATGGCTCCCATCATCTTCATAACATCAACTAGAAAGGGCATCATCTGAATCTAAGAACTTGTAACATTGAAAATATTCTTCTTAGGTTCACTCTTAGTCATGGAAGAGCTTGCTTGGTTGAGTCTTCCAGAAGCAATAAAATTCTTTTCAACCTTACATAGTCTTAACTAGAACCATCTACAATCTATTTTGCAACATTCTGAAGTAAAAAATTTCCAAACGTGCCACAATGACAAATCGGTGCCTTAAATGGGTCCAACGATCTTATGGAACTATTGAATGTTGCATCCTTTCTGAATATGTTGTTTTGGCAATGTTTTATAGTTTCTTGCTCCATATATTCCCTAGAAACAAATTGGGGCTTAATATGTGCCAACGACCTTAGAAAATTGTAAACATATTTCAATTCATTTTAACTACATGAGAGAATTGTAAGAAGAGGAGTAAATCAAAATGTAGTTTTGAAAGACTCTAGAGAAAATTGTCGACATTTATTGGAGTATTAATTAGAGTAAACGAAATTATTCTCACCACAAGATCCCAATCACTCCATTGATGAAAATTCATCTGCTAGCTTACTTAGATGTCCCCTTCCACTTTGTTGTAAGATTATACACTATACCATACTCCCCTAATATGTTCAATATAAGTTTATCTCAAAATAATTCCAAATTGAAGGTTCTAAGTAGAGATGTACACTCTCCCAACTTAATTGATCCATCTATTACAACCATAGGATGAGATCTTACTCAAAATTTCTTGTAAAATATTTAACATGGTCCATAATGAACAAGGCTTTGTTGGTGTAACCTTTTAAAAGAATAATTCTTACATGACTCTTTCGTCTAAAGGTATTTATACTCTCCTTTCACTAATGGAAAACTTCATAATCTATATTCCTATGAGCTTGAATGAGTTTTCATCCTTCCAACTCCATTGACATAGATATAGATTTCCAATCGCCAAGTTTCTTACTAGAAAACCAAATATCCACCTAATTGGATGATCTTCTTAAAGTGTAAAAACTTGATCGTTTCCAATTTCATAAATGTAATGCTTCCTTTAAATATTATATTTTCCCATCTATTTCCCATGAAGAGTTGTTGTTAGATTGTCTATGTCATTGTTAGATATATAACATACAATCGATCTTTCAATGTGTATTATTTCACGTGTTAGACAAAAAAAAATGGCATTTCTCTTATGTTTTGACCTTGTGATATGAAATTCCATATTTTCAATTTCAAAATAAAATAAATAAATTAATTTATATCCCCCATGTAATTCCATGATGGCTGATGAAAAGACTATTTAAGTCCTTATTTTATATATGTGAGTGGGGGGGGGGAGATAAGTTTCTTTATATACATACATGGAGAGGATGATAGAGGGGGTTTGGCTAGATATGAGACATTAGCATATGCATAAGTTCTCTTTAGAAATTACGTCCACCAAACTATCATTTTGATCCTCTTAGACATTTTTCCAATATATGAATGACTCAAAACTATCATTTTAATCCTCTCGGACATTTTTCCAATATATAAATGACTCAAACTGTTATAAAGTACATATTTTTATTATTGAAAGAGCCATTATTTATTAAAATTAAATAAATGACTGAAACTGTTATGATGTACATATAAACCTATTTTTATTGTTGTTGTTGAAAGACACATTATTTATTAAAATTAAGTATAATTGTCATCTTTAACATATTGAATAAATATACACTTAATTAAGTATAATTGTCATCTTTAACATATTGAATAAATATACACTTATATATATATAAGTATATCATTAAAAGGCATAAAAGTTGGGAATTTTTTTAATATTTGATTTTGCATATATTTGTTCTATGGAGATTGAGCTTTTCCTTGAATATCATCGTATCTTGTTTGTTGGTTTCGGCCTCTTCGATCCCGATCAACATTGCGTTTTATTTCCCCTCTGCTTTAACAATACGGCATTTCAATACTCTTTTGTAAACTATTCTCTTCCAACGAAAAAAATATGAAAATTCATGACCGAAAGGAAAAGAAATTGTTTAGTAGATGTATGACGATTTCCAGACATTAGAGAGGGTAAGAATGATGCCGATTTCCAGACATTACAGAGGGTAAAATGATGCCTGCATCATCCAATATAATTACCACTGGTTTCTCCGGTGCCATTAAGATATGATACGCTCCTTGAGGCTTTTCGCAACCATGTTGCTCCCCACAGTAATTCGTAATTCGTCTTGCAAGCAAAAGCCCATGCCAAGAGAATTATGAAAAGCATTGTTTATATACATATAGCATTTACATGATATCCCGAATGGACAAACTTCCGACCGTAAGCGCCTCTGTGTTTATCCGCGAAATCAAACAGACACATCTCCAGGTAAAGACCAATTGGACGACTCGGGTAGGGTTGGTGAAGACCAATTGGAGCAACGCCCCCTTCGTTGCTTCTTACACAAACTTCCACGTTGAGGAAGCCTGCCAAGTCAGATCAAACAGACACATCTCCAAGTGCCTGCAGCAGCACAAAGCATTCACATTCGGCCCTCCGTCGACATTCACCTACAGTTCGCATTCAACACTCCGTCGACAAACCGACAGTTCGCATTCGACCCTCCGTGGACATTCACCTACAGTTCGCATTCGACACACCGACAGTTCGCATTCGGCCCTCCGTCGAAATGCCACCGTGGAGCTTGCCAAACTGCCGACCAATACTCAGATTTGTCCACCTGTTTCTTGTCAGACTGTTGGATCCGTGTAGCCGTTGGATTTGTGCCACATGGAGATAGAAGGTGTAGAATCCATACCATTTTCGTCGTACAGTCAACCAAGCAGGCTGTCCTATGCTCGATACGTGGCACTTTCCAGGCCACACATCTGACCCTTCTAGGACTGTCAGATCTGACCATTATATTTGTGCCACGTGGCTTCTTTGAGACCGTACGATATAATCGTCAGATCGATGCCATGTGGCATATTTATGACAGTCAGATTGGTGCCACGTAGCTACTTTCTGCATGTCGGATCTGGCTCTCCGATCACGACCACGTGGCTCAATAAGGCACGTCGGATCTGGCCATTCGATGCTCAATTAGGCGCGTCGGATCTGGCCGTCCAATCGCGGCCACGTGGCTCCTTTCTACACGTTGAATCTGACCATCCAATCACTGCCATGTGGCTTCTTTCTGCGCATTGGATCTGATCGTCCGATCTCTGCCACGTGTCTTCTTTCTACACATCGGATCTGACCGTTTGATCACTGCCACGTGTCTACATCTGAACGGTCGGATTTACAAGCCGTACGACGAAAATCGTACGGATGTACACCTTCTGGTGCCATGTGTCACAGATCCGACGATTACAGTGGAGCAAATCAGATAGTTTACGTGGCACGAATCAGACGGTTTAACAATAACCACGTGGCACAGATCTGTACAGTCTTCAGTCTTTTGGCGTACAGTCGTCTTTGCCGGCAATAACCAATGGCGCGAACAGTCTTCTCTGCTGGCGTTCCCACGGAGAGCACCAGCAAATCTTCCACGCCTCGCACAGACGGAAATTCTAGCAAATCTTCCACGCCTCGCACAGACGGAAATTCCTGCTTGTTATGCACAACATTTGTTTAATCTGCATTGGAGATTCTGCTGTCTGATGGTTTCGGATTCCAACCAGTAATCGCAGTTATCGTACAAGCATTCTCCTTCTCTGTGTGATTACAATGGCAGATCCCTAAGGTTACACTCAGTGTTTCAAATATTTGATTACACGATATGAATATAAACCTATTTGATTACACGTCAATTAATGCAATTGTTGAACGTTTATTCCAATTAGTGCGTACAATCCCTAAGGTTACACTCAGTATGCCATATTTGGAAGCAAATTAAAGCTGACGTCAAGTATTCCCAAGGATTTAAGTTACTGTCAGATTATTACCAGAAAGACTACCAAGAGATGATGAAAGACTACCTTCCAATCGCAAGCCAGGAAGTTGATAAATTGTGTTGCGTAGCTTACGTTCAATTCAGTTTCATCCAGCAATTTGTGGAATTGGGAAGTTGATAAATTGTGGTGCGTAGCATTTTCGTAGAGGTTCCGTGTAGTTTACGCTATTATCTAAAATCCAATAGTAAAATTGAAAATAATGATATTCAAAACACTTTATGTTTTGTAGTGAACCAATATACATCTTACCAGTATTAAAATACTTTATTTTTTTTTAATTGTAAAAAATTAAAATGGAAAATAAAGATATTCAAAACACTAATGATCCCTTTTTGTTTTGTAGTGTACCCTTGTAGTAATAGAATCTCACATTAGCCCTTGGATTTTTGTATTAGCCCTTGGATTTTTGTAGTGGAATCGTAAGCCAAGCCAAAATGAGAACGAAAATAATTTTTTTACTAAATAAATAGAAATAATTTTTAATTATTTTAGTAAAAATAGTACATAAGAGAATGTCTAAGTGAATTAGGGTGGTTATGTTATTTAAAGATTTTGATTTTGATATAAAATTGAAACTTCAAAAGATTTTATAGCAAGGGTAATTCTAAATGGATATATGGTGAGAGGATGTCATATAACATGGCATAAAATACATCTTCATCGTTAAATCAATTTTTAGTGTTTTAGTTTTCCTAGGACTATTAGAATATGAGGAAACTCATAGTCTAAACATTAGACTTTTTAGAGTTTTTACTAGCATATTTTTCCTATCAATTTTTACTTAAATCTAGCCAAAAATTAATGAAATTACTAGCATATTTTTCAGATCAATTTTTACTCAAATCAGGCATTCTTTGAAAAACTTCAAAAAATCTAATGTTTAGACAAGGCCTATGAGAAAATGAAGGATTAGGATTATTATTGTGTATAATGACTCATTTATTTCCAATGACAAGCTCTCAAGATTAAAGTTCCATCCATAGTACTTATAGAATTCACTTATATAAGGATGAGGAAAAACCTTAACCAATGAAACATTAAACCTTCAAAGTGTTATTGATATGGTTTCTCAGTGTAATCAATCTATACACAAAATTTAGTTAGAATAAATAATTGAATGATTTCATATATCTTTTATTGAGGTTATAAAAATATAAACATAACATGAGAAAAAATTCTATGCATAACTTGATGTTTTGGGGCTAGTAGTCTACATATGTATCATTTATGAAGATAATGAGATTATAGGTAATTATGCTATTAATGACAAAATATATCTTTAATGTGAATGGGAAAAGTGGATTTTAGATTTTATTAATTACCCATCTTCATTTAAAGAGAGCCCCTTTAAGAAAATAATTTAACTGTAAATAGTTATGTAATTAATGAAAAAATAGGTTTATAATGTTAATGGAAAAAGTAGAATTATAAATTGTAATGTTATCATGTGTAATGTATTGAGATTTTCAAAAACTTCACTAAATTTGAATGTCTAAAAGTATCATTACAATAAATACATTTCATATTAACAATTTCAGTATTTTTTAAATTTTAATTTGAAAATTATTAATTTTACAAATTAATATTAAAAAAAATGATTATTTTTCCTATATTAAAAAAAAAAAAAATTCATTTTACCTATATATAGTTCTATAGAAATTATAAATTCTAATTATATAATTAAATTCAATAATTTTGAAATTTCTTATTATATATATGTAATTTTATAAAAAAAATTATTTAAATGTTATTTAAAATTATCAATATTATAAATAAATTTTAAAAATTAAAATTATTTTTTTTTATTATTTAATTATCAAGTTTTTAATTTACCAACATTATAAATAAATTTTAAAAATTAAAATTAATTTTTTTTATTATTTAATTATCAAGTTTTTAATTTACCAACATCAGTATCTTTTTTAATCATTTTTTAATTTATCAACATTAATATATTGATATTTTATTTAATCATTTTTTAATTTACCAACCTTAATATTTTATTAAAATTCTTAAATCCATTCAAATTACAATTTTTAATTAAATCAAAATCCTTACCATAAAATACATCATACAACCAAAAATATTTTCCCCAAATTTCCATCCAAAATTGGAAATTTTATCTAGCACTATGGTTGCCCAACAAAAGGGTTCAACTGTTATACTAGCCTAATTATAACTTCTCATTTTTGTGTCTCTATGTTTGGTTCATCACAACATGCACTCTCCTTTTAGTTGTTCTCTTAGTTACTCTAGCTTGATGCATTCGCACTGCTAATGGCTCGTTGTGAACCTCCATGCTGGATGAAGATAAGTTGCCAATCCCAACCATGCTTGCACTTCCAATGAAGCCAGAGGGTCCGCAACCCGGAAACAAAGACATTCACAACGTTATATGAAAGACAATTTTATGAGCTCTTGACAGTTTCTCTACATCATTCAATCATAGTTGAAGGCACAAGAAATTAACAATATTGGTAAATTGAAAACAAAGAACATTGGTGTCATTGACATGGGCTCAACTAGTGTGTCCATTCATATGTGTTTAACTAGATACAAGGATACATGGATTGGCTTTCTTTTTTGTTTTCTGGGTGGACATCAATTTCCTGATTGGGAAACCGATTGTTGCAATTTCTCTGATGTTGTTTCTACACGCAATGCAATGCAATATTTTGACTGACAAAACAAGAAACTATGCAGGAAAAAAAGAAACATAGTAGATAGAACAAGGAACAAGAATATGTGGAGCACACTTCATTAAGGGAAAAGAGTTGAGCTAAATAAGCTCAAGCAAATCAACAAGATCAAGAACTTGACAAGAATCCTAACGAACTCGTACAACTAGCAGTGTACAGTCACTACTACGTTGAGGTTTACAACTAACACTCTCTCTTAAACTCAACTTTGGAGGTTTACAACTAACACTCCCTCTTAAAATCAACGTTTACAGACATCATCACTGATAAAGCCCAAGTCTTGCATTTGGAAATCAAAAAATGGATTTACCCAATGGATTTTAACAAAAAGAACTTCAAAAATGCAAATGCATGTTGGTCTATGTCTCAGCTAGGCTTACAATACATAACAATAAAACCAGACTTCATCTTTTTACTTGAGCTAGGTTTCTTCTTTCTCTTCTTCCAAACTCTGTATTGTTCTAATCTGGTCATTTTTTTCATTTTGGCGTTGATACTGAAAGCTCCATGCTTTTTCTTTTTTCTTTGTCGATGTAACTTCATATTCAGAATTTGATCAAGCTTCTTATGCATGTTTCTTTCATCTGCTTATACAACAAATTTGTCTTTGACAGTGGGTTGATGCCATCATTGTAAACTATCATCAATGCCCTTCATATCTTGGGCTACATAGTCAATGGACTGCTTCCACATTAACTTAGAATAAAATCTAATTTCCTCAAAACTCTATTGCATGAAGATGGTTTCAAAGTGGTCTTCATTGAAATCTTCATCTATGTCTTCATCTTCTTCTTTTGATTGCTCACCTGCATACTCAAACAACTTTTTAATCTGATATAAAAAATTACAACAGGAACCATATTGGTTCTCTTCTTTCTCTTCTTTCTGAGAGCAGTCATTGTTATCATCATCATAGATTGACTATTCAATCCATTTCAAATCTGCATCAACATTATCTTCTTCTTCAGCTTTTTCATTGGTAGTCACAAGTGTAGTAGCTTGAATGCTATTGTCATCAAACCTTCTTACAAGCACTGCTTCTGCAGTCACCAAATCATCCACTTGGTTCTGAATGCCAAGTAGGCTTCCTCCTCCAAACATCAATTCATGAATTTTCTTCTTCTCTTCCATTATTTGAAGGCATTCATCATAAGACAGATTATCATCATCAAATTCAATTTCAATATTTCTTACCTCTCTTTCAAAGAGGCCAATTTATGCACAATGTTCATCAAATATCATTGATGTTGATCCTTTGTTGTCATCAACAAACACTATTGGAATCATTTCATCAATGTCAGTTGTTGTATTGATAGCTTCACCATTAATTTATGCAATTTTCTCATGCTTTGCTTCATACACAGATGCACCTTTTTTCTCTTCCTCTGGTATCTTCTCTTCACACACAAATGCTTCTTCATTCTTTTCTTCGGGTAGCTCTGCTTTAGACACAGATCCTTCTTCTAGAGTGGAAACATTCAACAAATTATTGCTCCCTCTTCCACTAGACTTTATTTCCATAATACTCCAAACTTCTTTCAAAGATGTTGTCGTTGCAACCTTGTTCAACATATTGTCATCCAAGGCTTGTTGGATGAACTGCAATGCTAATGCATCCCTTTCCTGATCATGTAGATTATGATAATAGTCTACAAGACACAAAAAAACTTTCATTCTAACAGATCAACATTCCAAATTTTACCATTATACTGTGGTGGTAATGGTAGATTCATGCTCATGTTTCTCCAAATATAATCAATTTTTCATTTGATCTACTTCGTGTGTGAGATCCTCAGGTACAACTGGAACCTCTTCATTTATTTTTTCAAAATATGCTGACATTTATTTGTTGTTCTCTTTCCATATCTATCTGAGATCTCTTCTGGACTTCCTGAATCATCTTTGTTGCCCCATGAAACGTTTCTTGGTTGTCCATTCACCAGTTCGATCACACTTATGGATTGACTATTCTATCTCGTCACACTAATATCACTTGATGAAAACAAGTAATGAAATTTGGGCTCTAACCTCTTTTAAAAATTAGATCTACAGGAAATTTCTTGTTACCTGGTATGGATCTTGCTAGATCTGATTATCCGAGCATAAGATCTTTCATAATCAAAATTCTAAGCTGATTTCTTTACTGATTGAAGCCCTTTAATGGCGGAATCGAGCTATCTAAGTTTACTCGAGAGCCAATTCTTACTTCTTTTTAATGAAGTTTTTTTTTGTATTAAATCCTCATATGACCAGGGGTTGTGACCAGGTGCTAGCCCAAGAAGCATTGCTTCAAGAGCTTTGGGCACTTCAGGCTCTGGGTGATTTTCCTTCCTTACCTCTTAATTCCTCAGAACAAGTATACCTCCGAACAAGGGGAAGGGATCAATGGTCACAATTACCTATCGAGATCTACGACTTAGAAAACTTCGACTCTCCTGGTGTTCAAAAATCAATGGTCCTCGTTGATCGTGGATCAATGACTCTCATTTACTTTGGGAGTTTGAGCTTCGAGCATTTTCAATGCACAATACTAACAATCCTCCTGAGTGTTGAATTAGCGAACTCACGGAGTGTCGGATCTTACGATCCATGTGTCTTCTGAATGAGTGGTCATGATCCTCTTCGATCTTCGAGAGTTTTTGTCTCCGGAGTGTCGAATCGTCAAAGTGCGAGATCAACATCCACATGTCCTCTTGATTGGATGACTGAGATTTACTTCAAAATCCCAGGTTTCGGGAGTTCCGAGATGCACAACACCACAAACCTCCAAAGTGTTAACTTTCTAGAGTGTCAGATCTGTCGACACATGTCCTCAACCTTCAACAATTCAGATTGACTTCGGCCTCTGGCCAGTTCTTGGTCCAATGCTTCACTTCACAAAACCCTCCAGAATGTTAAGACTTTGAAGTGAAAGATCCAGTGCCACGTGGCCTCGTTGATGGACGATCCAGATGAAATCCGGGCTTCGGGCCTTCGAGAGTTCTCGTTTCATGCATCCAACTTTCCTCTGAAGTGGCTTTCCTCCAGAGCGCAGGATCTCTTGCCATGTGTACTCTGCGATCAATGGCCTGGATTTACTCCGGCTCTTCGGAGCTTCGGGAGTCCTTGACTCGGCAAACCTTCATTATTCCGAAGTGTTTGGTGCTTCAGACCTTTGAAGTGTTGGATCTGTTGACATATTTGTACAGGATCCAATGGTCCAGAGTCACTTCGGGACTTTGTGAGTTTTTAACCCACGTTGACTTTCTTCCGGAGTGGTTATCCTCCGAAGTGATAGATTGGTTGACACATGTCCCTCACTAATGAATGAATCAAATGAAATCCGGCCTTTAGGAGTTCTTGCTCCACACTACTCACCATTCCTCTGGAGCTCTCAACCTCCAAAGTGAGGGATCTCCTGCCATGTGTCCTTTTGCAACGGACAATTACGATGAACTTTGGGACTCTAACACTTCATCCACACTCCAAAGCCTTCAAAGTGCTTTCTCTCTAGAGTGCAGGATCTGGTGACACCTGTCCTCTCATGATCAGACAACCAGAACTGCTTCGGCTCCTCTGACTTCGGGAGTTTTTCTACCTCTGCACTTGATTTCTTCCGGAGTGTCTTTTCTCTGAAGTGTAGGATCCACTGAGACGCGTCCTATGCTTGGATCAACGGACAGGATTTGTTCTGGGCTCCTCTGCAACCTTTGCACGAATACGCCAAATACGCGAAGTCCATAGGTCTTCGGCGGTTAAACCCTGTGCACTTTTTTCTTGATCTGACGACTACTCTTGCTCTCGTCCAGATCTAACGGCTGAAAATTGTTCGCCTCTTCTACGTGCTCCTCGTCCTTTGAATCTCCTTCTGCAGGGCTGCCTCCACATGTTGTGATGACTCCAATGATCTTTTGAGTGGATTGTTGTCTCCAACGCTCCTTTAGCGGACTGTAGACTGCTCTTCGGGCTCTGTGAAGAGTCTTACCTCGCACACACTTCCTCCTAGGATCAGGCTACTCTCCAGGAACTATGAAGAGTCTCACTTCACGAGCTCTTCACTCCTCGGATCGGGCTGCTCCCATGCACTGGGGAGAGTCTCTCATCTCGTGCTCTCATACCATGACAAAACAAGAAACTGTGTAGGAAAACAAGAAACAGAGTAGACAGAACAAAGAACGAGAATATGCAGAACGCACTTCATTAAGGAAAAAGAGCCGAGCTAAATAAGCTCCAGCAAATCAAGAAGATCAAGAACTTGAGAGGAATCCTAACGAACTTGTACAACTAACAGTGTACAATCACTACTACGTTGAGTTTTACAACTAACATCAACCCTGCGTGGTTTTTTCATGGCATTCAGTGCACCATTGTAGATTTTTCTCGGCTGTAAATTCAACATTAGGTATATTTTTTAGCTCATTTTACATAATCTTCTTGTTGCAATTTGGTTCAATTTTGTGTGTTCGTATTAGGTTCTGACTATGGCGGTGAAATGAAGGGGATGTGGAGTTTGTGAAGACAAAAATTTGGTATTTAGCTTGCCCAAATGTTATTAAACTAGCACAGCCGCTAACTCGCGGCTGAGAACGCCGAAAGGGCGGACAGCTAAAATCCGTGGCGAAAATGAAACGCACAGGCAGCCAAAAAATGAAACGCCTGGACAGTTGAGGAAATCTAAATGGTAATCTGAAAGGTTAATCATTTAAACGTGGCAATCATATAGTGCTACAGTAATTTCTTAATATGATTAGGTAAATGTTAA
>SNQJ01S0048345.1:57938-69178 GCA_010110895.2 Picea sitchensis | reverse complement strand
TTAACAATATAGATAAACAAATAACCTAATTTTTACACTAAATTTTCAATTTTTAAATTTAAATGAATTTATATTTAATTTTTAAATAGAAAAAATTCTAAAATTTTTTTTATATAAATAATAAAAAAAATTAAATATAAAAAAAATTTGTTATATTTTAACATAATTTCTATATATATTATATTTTTATATATAATAATATAATATAATTAAGATGTATTTTCAAATATGTAATAACTTAAGGATGAAACTATTTAAATAACCTTGAAATTACTACTTAGAATAATTACAATTACTACTTAGAATAGTTACTCCTCAATTTTCAATACCTCTCAATAAATAATGGAGCATCAATTATTTCCATTTATCATTGTATCAAAGTAGTAATTACCTTGTTGCCTCATGCCTTTTCCTCTCTTGTGAGTGAAATAATTGTTTTTACCTTTGTTCATGTTTTTTTATTATGGGTTAAGTTTAAGGTTTTATTATATTATTTAAGTATTGATGATTTTCCTCTCTTGTGGGTGAAATAATTGATTTTATCTTTGTCAATGTTTTTTTTATTATGGGATAAGTTCAAGGTTTTATTATGTTATTTAATTATTGATGATTATGATGATATATTTTCAAATCTTTAATAACTAACTTTAAAAATGAAACTATCTAAATAACTGTGAAATTACTACTTAGAAGAACTATTTTATTATATTATTTCATTATTGATAATGATGATGATATATTTTCAAATCTTTAATAACTAACTTTAAGGATGAAACTATATGAATAACTGTGAAATTACTACTTAGAATAGTTATTCCTCAGTTTTCAATACCTCTCAATAAATAAAGGAGGATCAATTATTTCCTTTTATATTGTATCAAAGTAGTAATCGCCTTGCCTCTAGTGCTTTTTCTTCTACTGATATATTGTATCAAAGTAGTAATCGCCTTGCCTCTAGTGCTTTTTCTTCTACTGAGGGTGAAACAACTACTTTTACCTTTGTCCATGTTTCTTATTATGGGGTAAGTTTGGTTATTGAGGGAGGAACGATTTTATTATACTATTTAACTATTGATGATGATGATAATGATGATGATGATTAAATTTAAGAAATTACTACTTAGAATAGTTACTCCTAAAGGAGTTGTGGAAGATTGGGATCAATTATTTCCTTTCATCACTATATCAAAGTAGTAATCAACCTGTTTCTCTGGTGCCTTTTACTCTACTACAGATGAAACCATTGCTTTTACCTTTGTCCATGTTTCTTATTATTGGGTAAGTTGGCTTAGTAAGGGACGAACAATTTTTACCTTTGTCCCTGTTTCTTATTATGAGTAATAACTATTGATGATGATGATGATGATGAAATTGGTCTATGGGACCTTAAGAGGGTAAGGGATTAATTGCAATTCTTTAGAATTGTGTTTCTATGCTTGAAAAGCATTAACATAAACTTTCCAAGATCACTATAGTTTTGTTGAGTTAAAAGATTAAGAAGGTTGATAGTGTGACAAATATTTTGAAATTAAGATCTAAGGACAATCTAAGAGAAAATGATTTTCATTTCATCATTTTGTGACACACTTTTTCATTTTGATATATAAATTTCATAATATAAACATGGTATTTCTTTTATTATTATGAATGTAATTTTATCATTTAATTTAATAAGTTAGAAAGTATTTTTTAATTAACATTTTATAAATCTTTTATTAAAAATATTTTTTAATGAATTAATTATAATATATTTATAGAAATTATATTTAATATATTATTATTAATAAAATATATATAAATTATTTAGAAGTAAATATTCATAGTTAATATAGTTTGAGAGGGCCTAATGGTTAAGAACACATGTTTTCTCTTAAGAGATCACAAGTTCAAATCCAAGGGGCGTAGGGTATGTATACCTCTGTAGACTTTACCAGTCAAATTGTTTGTCCCACAAACAAGGGGGTCTCATACACCAATTTAGTGTGGCTTGGCTGTGACTTTAAAAATAGATTATTATTATTATAATTATTATTTGGTTTTGTAAAATAAATCTTTATTTTTTATCTTTCTATTCATTATGTGATTTATAATTTATTTTTATAAATAAATCTTAATATATTTATATAAATTATATTTAATATAATATTATTAATAAAATAAATAAATTATTTAAAAAAAAATCTTTATTACAATAATTCATTAACATAAGTAAATGAATTGTTTTATAAAATAAATCTCTTCATTTTTTACTTTCTTATAAATTTTAAGAAAATAAATGCCATAAGAAAATAAATGCCCTAAACTTTGTAGCCATTATACATTATGTTTATACTCATTATACATTATGTTGCAAAGAGGTAAGAGGACCCTTTTTTTCAAGTGCTCCTAATTAATTTAAGAGAAAAATTATAATGCAATAATATAAGTTAATTATAAACCAATTCTACAATATATAATAATGAGTCAATTTTGCATATATGAACCAAAAATACAGATTATAGCATGTTAAATTTATATAATCTAAACAATATAAGGATTTATTTTGATTATCATTTTTTTATTCAATTCTATAGAAAAATTTTATGATTAAGATCTTATAATATTTGAGAATACAATTTTTTGGTGTAGATACATTAAACCTTCAAGTTATTTAGGGAATCGGTACACTCCATAAAATGGTTGAGTTTTGGGGGGCATCACCCAATGTCTAGCATTATCCCACAATATCATTATACTTACAACTCCACCAAGTCCAATCCTGAATCTCAATCCCAATGCAACCAATGAGACATGTTCATCTACATAACTTAGCCATCCTCGTCCTCTAGAGCCTTCCACTATGTTATTGTTTTGTGTTTCCTTGCATAGTTGTAAAGGATAGTTGCATAAGCATTTGTTCCCTTCAAATGAATTCTCACTAAAAGTGTCAAATTGTGTTCCTTTTGAGATTCTTCCACAAAGTCTATTCCATGAAATGTCCAGATATGCCAACTTGGTTAATATGGAGAACTCTTGAGGAATCACTCCACTTAAATTATTTCTAGACAAGACCAACTCTTCCAAAGTAGATATCTCACTAAGAGATGGAGGTATTTTCCCTTCCAATTGATTTCTAGATAAATTCAATAGTCGTAGACCACTGAGACTTCCTATGCTTGGAGGCATCTCTCCTATAAGATTATTATTAGACAAATCAAATATAGTGTTGGTAGACAACATATATGTGAGACCATACTCAAATCCCTTTATTATAACCCTCAGATTCTCATATAGTGTGTTGCCACTGAGTTGGGAAGATCCAAGGATTCTGAATCATTTGAGTTCATGAAGATTGGATGGTATTTTCCCATTGAAATTGTTGTTGGATAAATCCAACACTTGCAACTTGGTGAAATCTGTGACCCATTGAGGGATACCACCCTGGAGCTTATTATGACCAAGACATAAGACTCTTAAGCCACTCAAAAGTTTGAGATATTGAGGAAGCTCGCCTGTTAATTCATTTTTTCTTAAATCTAATAATTGAAGTTCAGTGCAATGGGCCAAAGATGTAGGGATAGTGCCAGAAAAGTTATTAGAATGAGCAGAGAGAGCTTTCATAGAAACTGGAAAGCCTATGTCCAGAGTTCCACTAAGTTTATTCTCAAACACCTTCAACCTTTGTAAAGCCACACATTTATTTAATGTCAGTGGTATTCTACCTGACAACAAGTTGGTCGTTAGTGTCAAAACCATGAGAGACTTGCAATTTCCTAAAAATTCAGGGATAGTTCCACTCAACTTGTTTTTAGATAAACCAAATTGTTGGAGTTCCACACATTCTCCGATACCTTCAGGAATCGTACCTGTTAGATTGTTGATATCCAAGTAAATAGTTTGAAGCTTAGTCAAATTGCCAATACCTTCAAGTATATTCCATGTTAACATGTTCCTACCCAGATGTAGGAAAGTCAACTTAATTTTGAAATGCCTTCTGGTATGTCACCAATGAGCCTATTTAAACCAAGATGTAAGAAGGCCATCTGAGTCAATTTTGTAATAGATTATTTTGGTATGATTCCAGTGAAAGTATTTCCACCCAAACTTAGCTTGGCCAACTGAGTCAAATTGGCAATTCCTTCAAGTATGCTACCCGTTAAATTGTTGTTTTGAATGTAAAGTTCTTCAAGCATACTTAAATTTCCTATACCTCGTTAAATTGTTGTTGTGAAAGTAAAGTTCTTCAAGCATACTTAAATTGCCCATACCTCAAGGTATGCTTCCTTTTAGCCTATTTCTACCCAGATTTAGTCTGGTTAACTAACTCAATTTGGTAATGGATTCAGGAATGACACTAGAAAACGTATTATAACATAGAGATAGGAAAGTCAGCTTACTCAAATTGGAAATGGCTTCAGGTATGCTACCACTCATGTCATTTTCAGCCAGACTCAAGGTGGAAAGGGGGAGCTTGAATATACTCATTGGTATGGAGCCCTGAATTTTGTTGGCTCCTAAATCCAACCATTCAAGATTGCTGCAATTTCCTATTTCGAAAGGGATCATTCCTGAAATATTACCTGGGCAAGTTGACAAATCTCTCTCAAATTTCCCAACTGAGGTGGTACACTTCTTGACCATCTGTTGTCCCCCCAAAATAAAATCGTCAGGGAAGAGAGGTTTCCGAGAAATGGAGGAATGGTATTCTCGAAATTGTTTGTTTGTAGATATAGGTACTTTAATTCCCGTAACAACCCCAATTGAGTCAAAATTCTTCCACTCAAGTTGTTATGAGAAAAGGCGATATACGATAGCTGAATACAATTGCCAAGAGTTGGAGGGATGTGACCACTTAGTGAGTTGCCTTCGAAGTAAAGATAAGATATATTTCTGAGAAGACCCAAAACTGAAGGGATTGGACCAGTGAGATTGTTGTATCCAATAAACAAGGCTTGTAGAGAACTCAGTTGCTCAATGTGGGAGGGATGTGACCACTTAGTGAGTTTCCTTCTAAGTATAAATAAGATAGATTTACCATCAAACCCAAAACTCAAGAGATTGGGCTAGTGAGATTGTTGCCTCCAATGGACAACCCTTGGATGGACGTGTAGTTGCTTAGGGGAGTTGGAATACTTCCACTAAGATTATTGTCGGCCAAGCGAAGATGTTCCAACTTGACTAGACCACTGAATTCTGTTGGTATAGTCCCTATCAGTCTATTTGTTGAAAGTCTGATCCATTGAAGGTGCGTACAATTACACAGTGATCTTGGAATAGTACCCAAAAGCATATTAAAGCTAAGGTCGAGTATTCCCAACAATTTTAGCTGCCCAAGCTCGGGTGGAATTCTTCCTATCAGATTATTCCCAGAAAGATTGAAAGTGCGTAATAATGAAAGGCTACTGAGAGATGGTGAAAGATTACCTTCTAATCGTAAGCCATGAAGTGTTATGGCAACCACTCTCTTCGTGTGTTTTCTGCACTGTATCCCATTCCAGGAGCACACATTCTGTGAGTTTTGTGCCGTCCAATTGAGAAGGGATCCATATGGATCGAACTTGACAGCATTTTTGAACGATAAAAGCACCTCCACGTCCCTTCTGTCGTGAACGTTGATCGATGATGTCAATTCAGTTTTCTCACTATTGAGTTGAAGAGAAGTGCTCCCACCCGGTATACGGTTGAAGAAATGATGATGGTACAAATCACGTTCCCCATGAATATGGGAGGAATAATATGGCTTCTTCATTGAGGAACTAATAGACGCTGCAGTTATAGTATCCAATGCTATTGTAGGTGCCATGATCAAAAATCAAACAATTTGCATTATCACCATCACTAAAGACACACCAGTTCTCTCTCTTTTCCCGACTTTAAGGGTTATAATGCCTCTTGCCTTCTTTACGTTCAATATACATGAGGGATATATATAGAAACAAGTACATATGGCATTGGCATGTGCATTACCTGTAGCCAGGTATGAAGTTTGTCTTTAGGTATGAATTTAAGGTATGAAGTTTTCAGGTATGAAGTTAAGTTTGATAGCCGAATTTAGTAAGCATCAGGGGTTAGTTCAGTTGGTAAGACGTACACATACTCCCTCGTGTTACGGGGGAGGTCACGAGTTCGAGCCTAGTTAGGGTTCCTCGGGTTGAGACTATCACTCCCATATCATCCACTATGTGAAAGATAGCCGAATTTAGTATTAGTACAAACTCTGCAAGATGGACTCCAACTTTTGACAGGATAAGAGTTTCATTTGAAAAACCAATCAGCTTGTAAAAAAATGTTTTCCAATAATTAAAAAAAATAAAAAAATAAAATGTAAAAGAATGAGATGGAGAAGTTGTGTAAACTAATCGATAAGAGGTCTGGACTCATTGAAGGTCGATGCACAACAAGTTGAAAAGTCTAAATGTAAATCAATGAGATGGAGAAGTTGTGTAAACTAATCGATTGTGGCGCAATTTGCAGAAATGTGAAGTTGATTGATTGAGGGGCGTTATTCCAAACGTTGAAATTAAATTGATTGTACATGTGAGTTGTCAGACTATTAAATCGTTGACTTTGTGGCATAATGCTCCTCTGACCTAATTGTAAGATGGCCACAAAATTTCAACTCATATTTTCATACCAAACAAGAGGCAAGTGATTTCATGAACAAAGTAGGTAATATGTTAATGGGCAAGCCATTTTATCAACAAAGTAAGTAATATGTTAATAGGCTAGTCATTTTATCAACAAAGTGGGTAATATGTTAATAGGCTGGTCATTTTATCAACAAAGTGGGTATGTATATGTTCATTGTAAACCTTTATTATGGACCAAATATGAAGCAAGCAATTTTATGAACAACGTAGGTATATGTTCATTCTCAAACTTTTGGGTTTCCATTTTCTAATTGGTTAAGTCATATCTAGATATGTTCATTGTCAAACTTTATTACGGACCAAATCTGAAGCAAGCGATTTTATGAACAAACTAGGTATATGTTCATTCTCAAACTTTTGGGTTTCCATTTTCTAATTGGTTAAGTCATTTCTAGATATGTTCATTTTCAAACTTTATTATGGACCAAATCTGAAGCAAGCGATTTTATGAACAAAGTAGGTATATGTTCATTCTTAAACTTTTGGGTTTCCATTTTCTAATCGGTTAAGTCATTTCTAGATATGTTTATTGTCGGACTTTATTATGGACCAAATCTGAAGCAAGCGATTTTATGACCAAAGTAGGTATATGTTCATTCTCAAACCTTTGGGTTTCCATTTTCTAATTGGTTAAGTCATTTCTAGATATGTTCATTGTCAAACTTTCTTACGCACCAAATCTGAAGCAAGCGATTTTATGAACAAAGTAGGTATGTGTTCATTCTCAAACTTTTGGGTTTCCATTTTCTAATTGGTTAAGTCATTTCTAGATATGTTCATTGTCAAACTTTATTACGCACCAAATCTGAAGCAAGCGATTTTATGAGCAAAGTAGGTTTATGTTCATTCTCAAAATTTTGGGTTTCCCTTTTCTAATTGGTTAAGTCATTTCTAGATATGTTCATTGTCAAACTTTATTACGCACCAAATCTGAAGCAAGCGATTTTATGAACAAAGTAGGTATATGTTCATTCTCAAACTTTTGGGTTTCTGTTTTCTAATTGGTTAAGTCATTTCTAGATATGCTCATTGTCAAACTTTATTACGCACCAAATCTGAAGCAAGCAATTTTATGAACAAAGAAGGTATATGTTCATTCTCAAACTTTTGGGTTTCCATTTTCTAATTGGTTAAATCATTTCTAGATATGTTCATTGTCAAACTTTATTATAGACCAAATATGAAGAAAGTGATTTTATGAACAAAGTAGGTATATGTTCATTCTAAAACTTTTGGGTTTCCATTTTCTAATTGGTTAAGTCATCTCTAGATATGTTCATTGTCAAACTTTATTACGCACCAAATATGAAGCAAGCGATTTTATGAACAAAGTAGGTATATGTTCATTCTCAAAATTTTGGGTTTCCATTTTCTAATTGGTTAAGTCATTTCTAGATATGTTCATTGTCAAACTTTATTACGCACCAAATCTGAAGCAAGCGATTTTATGAACAAAGTAGGTATATTTTCATTTTCAAAATTTTGGGTTTCCATTTTCTAATTGGTTAAGTCATTCGAGTTCTATAAATGATAATGATATATTTTTTTAATTTAAAATTAATTTTGTTTTTTCACGCAAAAAAAAAATAGTTTCACTGCTATTCTATTAAGAATCAAATGAAACTTTCAAATACATATAGATCAATGAAGATGATTTTTTCTTTATAGTTCGACAAAAGTCTATAACCTTTTCTATCCATGATCCTATTGTCTTCAATCTAGAAAATGCTTTCTAATACAAAATATGAGAAGTTCATATCATCACAATATTGTTAGCTAACAACTAGATCTAGAATATCGTATGTGTACTCCTGTCTTTAGAAAAAAAAGTATTTATCTGCACTGACTACATATCCTTCTATATATTCCTCGAAAAAAAGCCATCCAATAGAATAGTCCAGAGCTTTTTTGGAAAGTGAATATGCTTCAGAGTTAAATTTATTGTGCACATGCATATATTTGATCCCATCAAAACAATCTTTTAATCTCTTGATTTTGTCCTCCGGGCATTTAGATATATCAGATTTAAATTTTCTTTGTCATTTATCCAATCAATAGCCACTTTCGAATCTCTAGCCACCATCATCTTATTTATGGATAAACTAGATGTGAAGTGTAAGAGACCCCATAATCCCAAGATCTTTGCTTTCATATTATTTCCTTCACCGCCAACAAAATGAACTCTGAAGAAGTGATCTGAACTAATTTTAAGAAAAATACCAATACCACATAAACCTCCAACAATTGCACCATCAAAGAACCCTATAGGAGTATCATCAAAATAGACTACATTGAGAACGTATTCCATTTTGTCATTTTTTCACAAGACCCTTTGAATTCTTTAAATGAAAGAAGGATTTTAGTGACAATTCTGAAATCCTGCCTGGCCAATTCTCAAATAATATTTTATTCTTGTACTTCCAAATGCCCCATAACACCAAAAAGGAACATGCTGCAACTTTGGATATGTAGTGTACCATTGTAATATATTATCTTATAAAGAAGAGCATCTCCAAGCTTTTGGCATCTTCAGATAAATTAGGATATCTTTCCAAATATATTATGAAACCTCACAATGCACAAAGAGGTGAGAGGTCGTCTCTTCAACTCTAAGACAGATACTACAAGTTGAAGGCCCAATCCCACCCCTTCTCCTATAATTAGCACCAGTAAGAATACAATCCATCAAACAAATCCACATGAAACAAATAATTTTACCTGGAAATTTACTTTCCAAATAGCCTTATACCACCATCTATTATCATCCAAGAGATTAATATATGATAAAGATTGATATGCTAAATTGGCAGTTACAGAACCCTTCACTCTATTCCATGACCATACAAGCTTATCTTTTGAATTATTAAGAGAGATTCCACTGCTTCGCAACATAATGAGAAATTTATTCCACTCTATAGCCATCTCACCCAACAAACCAAGGTGATTAGCCTCAAGCCAACATTGATTAGTTCTAGCACCATTTGGAATAGCCGCCTGTGCTAAAGAGAATATATGCACATTATTTAGATGATGTATTAGAGGACCTAAGAGACTGAAAGATGTATTACCTCCAATGAAAGGATCTAACCCAAGAATGACATATTTTCCACATCCTATCAACCAAGCCAACCACCGCTTAATAAGAGGTAGAGATTTCAAGAAATTTTTCCAGATAATAGAGGCTACCGGGGACTTACATTTATTTTTTCACAACCAAGAAGTCAAGTTGATACCTTTAAGGTATTTATCTTTTAGCACCGAATTCCATAATCCTTTTCCGAATATCTTTCTCGAGCATGACTTGGCAACTAAACATTGAGCGAACCAATATAGATTACGAATACTCCAACCACTATATTCGTTTGGCTTAGCAATGTTTTTCCATTTGGTTAAGTGGAAACCTGTATATTTTCTAGCACCTCTCCAAATAAATTTAGCGATGAGTTGTTGGATCATGTTGAGCATGGAGGAAGCAATCTTGACAAGACT
This sequence comes from Picea sitchensis, assembly GCA_010110895.2. Lineage (NCBI taxonomy): Eukaryota > Viridiplantae > Streptophyta > Pinopsida > Pinales > Pinaceae > Picea > Picea sitchensis. Next base: position 59,060 of record SNQJ01S0048345.1, on the reverse strand, counting down.
AAGTCAGTACAAAGGAAGGATTTGTAAGACAGATTTTGCTAAAATAAGCCTTCCTCCCATGGAGAGCCAACAGAAGGACCAATTTCCAATTCTCTTCTCAACTTTTTGAATCATCCATTTCCAATCTGCCACTCTATAATTATTAGGTTTTAAATTAAAACTCAAGTATTTCATACCTTCTTCAATACTATTAATCTGTATATTAAATGTTGACCGCAACTTTTTCTCCAGAATTGAATCAATATTTTGTGCAAGGAAGCACGACTTATGGAAATTAACATCCATACCTGTGGCTAGATAGAATTTTGTTAAAATAGATTGAAACATCATCCAATCCTCGAAATTTCCAATGCCTAAGATGAGAACATTGTGGACAAAAAAAAGATGAGAGATGATAGTCTCAGAAGCAACTTTGATGCCATGAAATGTCCTTGCTTCCACAACCTTTTTCATTAGTCTGCTAAAACACTCGACAACCAAAAGGAACAACAATGGGGAGAGAGGGAACCCCTGCCTTAAACCTCGATAGCTTTTAAAGAATTCCTTAGGGGAGCCATTTATAAAAAAATTTCATGTTTACATTTGTTACACAAGCCATAATCCATTGGGAAACCTCCCATTTTAATCCAATCTGAATTAGTAATAACTGCAGAAATTTCCATCTCACTTTGTCATATGCCTTCTTTAAGTCCAAATTAAATATAATTTAACTTAACTTCTTTGATTTAGCAGTGTGTAAACACTCTTGGGCTATCCCCACAGCATCATAAATCAATCTATCTTTAAGGAAGCAAAATTGTTCGGAGGAGATGCATGAGGCTAGTTTGTCTTTCAGTCGGGAGGAAATGACCTTACATAAGACTTTAGAAACAAAATTACATAGGGATGTTGGAAGATTGGTTGTTGTCATTGATGTCAACCCTAGTCATGGGTTTTGGACCGCAAGATTGATGAAGGTATTTGGACATGAAGGAAAATTCACATGCAGATACAGCACCCATGGATGGATAGTATACATCATGTTGTTTTCGGTGGTATGTGGCATGTCACGTGGATCCTCATGGTTGAGGAGAAATGAATTTTTGAAGATGACAAAGTGAATTGAAGAAGGAAGTACATGTA
>SNQJ01S0048345.1:20502-46150 GCA_010110895.2 Picea sitchensis | reverse complement strand
TGAGGCAGAGATTCAGAAGCATGGACAGACCGTGCAAGAGCTCATGGACATGAGCCCATGAAAATTTTCAAGCGAGGGAGTATGATGCAGGAGCATCGCCAACGTCAAGTGAGCGTGGGGCAAGCGCCAACACATTTTAGACACATGATAAATTGTTTAAAAAATTTTGAAGATGGATGCGCCAAACGTAAATGTAATAGTTAAGGAGAGGCGTACTTATAGATTGTAATCAGACCTTGAGCGACCCGCTCTCGCCTGAAGGACTAAGAAGGCATTTATGTTAGTAGGTAGCTTTGAATTCTTAGATTAGGCAGTTTTAGGAGTGGAGGGAAAACGGATATAGACACCCTCATTGTAGTATTGTATGATAGGGGAAGAACATTACCAAGAGAAGAGCATACAGAGCTGGAACAAAGAAACTGTGTTTGAAAAACACCCATGTACAGAGAATTGAGTTAATAGAAGAAGTCTTAATTCAGATTCATGGCATTGTATTTGTTTCTTGTATGTGTATGCTGAATGGTATGTTCATGGTTTTACTCTTTCTGTTATATATTTTCTTTTATGCTATGTATGAATGATTTCTTGTTAAATGTTTGAAGTCTGAGAGAGGGAGAGTAAGGAATGAGTTTCAATTGTTTCTCTATCTGAGCAAGGATTCCTACAAGGAGTGCAATTGAATTGTCTGCAAGGTGTGCGTTGACAAAGAATTCAGAGATTTGTCTCTGGAATTCTCAAATAGGACAACTTTTGTTCTCATTTCCTCTGAAGGGAAGATTTGACGCAGGATTCGTGCAAGGTGTGCACAGACCAAGCTTGAATCCAGGGTTGGAAATCTGAGAAACTATTGAAGGACTGCTGCTGCAAGGAGTGTGCGGAGTCGAAGGTGTTCAACACTGAAGTGTTTGAATGTTTGCCGCAAGGAGTGCATGCAGGAGTTTCTGAAAGACTTGAAGTCGTGGAAAACCTCAGAAGGATTTGAACCTGCAAAGTCGTCGAAGGGAAGAGACGGACGATCAAAAAATTCTTCGTAGAGAATTTGCGAAATCCTGCCAGCCGTCCGATTTGACAGAGAAGCAAGGAGGTACGACTGTTTCCAAGGTTCAAGCTTAGGAGATCGTGAGCCGTCGGATCCTCACTTAGATACCTATCAATCGTGGGATCTAATAGGAGTTGCACGAGGGTTAAACTCTCGCAAGTAGAGTGAAGGTCTTGAAAGACGTCGGGATATCAGGGTTTCTGAATTCGGGGTATCGGAAGTCTCGAGGACAGGAGATCGGGTCACTTCATAGTGAAAAATCCCAATTTTGATCTGAACCGTCCATCTGTTGAGACACGTGGCGGAGATCAAGAACCCGTCGGTATTTCGGCTACCGGGGTTTTGAGTTGATAGAGAAACTGCGACATCGGGGAATCACAAGTCGCGAAATCCCGAGACTGAATCAGGATCGTCCATCAGTTGAGACACGTGGGCAATGATCAAGAGCCCGTCGACATTTTGCATGTCGGGATTTCAGGGTTCAAGAGGACAGGAGGACATCGGCATTTGATTTTGCAAAATGATCGAGGACCGTCCATCATAGGAGGACGCGTGGCGGAAATCCGAGAATTCGGGAAAAATCCCGATAGGAGAGTCCATCGACATTTCGGGATTCGGCGTTTCGCGAATCCTGAAGACAGGAAGCATGCACATTTTGGAACTGCGAAGTCCGAAACCCCGACAGGGTGGAAAGCTCCGTTATGGGGCCAGCTGACGTCATTTCGTCATATCAGAGTATCGGAAATCGGAACTTCGGGAGTTCCAAGGGGAAGAACCCATAGGCATTTCGGTGTTTCAAAACCCGAATTCATGAAACGAAGAGGATCATCCATCTCAAGGGGACGCATGGCAACAATTTAGGTTTTTGAAGAAAAATCCTGAAAGGGAAACCATTTCGGGAAATCGGGACTCGGAGGATCGGGAATCCTGAGGACAAAGGGCCCATGCGTTTCGGCATTTGAAAGCCCGAAATCGCGAAAGACATAGGACTGCGGTCATATGGAAAAGTGGTCACATGGATCGAAAGGTAGCCATGGGGACTAAACGCTGTTGAAGCCGTTTCGGTATTTCGGGATATCGGAGATCAGGGGATCGAGAAGACTGAGGTTCTCGACAACGGGAATAGCAAAACCCCGAAACCCGAAATTTTTGTCGGGAAGAGATCAGGTATGCGCAGAAGCCATGACAGGGGAAAAGAAAGGACCTGTGAATCGGGTTTTTAACAGAGATTCTAGTGAGGAATCGAAAGAGCCACTTCGGCTCGAAGGTGAATTTAGAACGATCCGTTAAGACCGGGAGGTCAGCGCATAGACTATGGCCGAGGCAGAGGGGCCTAGTCTGCTTCATAAGGGCCTTAAGCCACAATTCAACCTTCTTGAGGTCAAGCACCATGAACAAAACCTAGACATAGTGACAGGATATTACTAAATCTAAACCATCATCAAATAATAAAAAATGTTCCTTAGTCTCTTATTAATCTTATTGAGAACACGAGCCCTACAAAATTCCTCAAAGCAACACATGGGAACTTTATAGGGGGTATTTGGTATTTGAGTGGGAGAGAAACACCGTGGATAGGTTTTGTGCATTGGAAATGTGTGTTGAGGTATAAAAATGGTTAGGGAGAAACAACGACCTTAAACCCTAATTGAACCTTCTTGAGCTCAAGAAAGATGAACGACACTTAGAACCCACAACACAAGCCCTCTCTAGGGAATCTTTGGCATCCAAGTTGAATATGGGCGTCATTATGAGGTCATGGGCATCATGGATGGGTCTTGAGTCCATGACCATACCATAGTTGAGGGAGGGAAACAAGAGTCTATGTCTCTAAATATGTATTCTCAAGTTCAAGCACCATGCATGAGCCATTGAACTGAACACATCTAACCTCTATTGGTTATTAATTGCCTCCAAGGGTGCTATGGGTTCCATGACTAGGTTAGTTGTGCACCAAGAATAGGTCTAGAGATCTAATAAAGGTCACACATGGACAACAAGGGCCTTGTCCCCTAAATGATGGTTCTTGGTCTTAATCACCATGAAAAACACTATAATCCACAAAACATTCCCTTTGTTGGGCATCTTTTGACTATGAGTTTTTTAACAGGGGACATTATGATGTCTTCAGTTACATTGATAGGTCTTTGCTTCTTGACAATGGTTAGGGAAGTATAACAAGGGCCTTGGGAATTTAACAAAGCTTCTCAGGCTCAAGCATGGTAAAAGATGCATCCAAACACCACATATGACCTTTTAGTGGGATCTCTAGCCTCTAAGTGGGATATGGATGCCATTAATTAGTTTGGGAAGTAATGATGGGTTTAAAGTCCTAGACCATGGTTGAAAAGAAACAAGGGCCTTACGTGGGAAAATGAACCTTGTAGGCCTCAAGCACTAAGAACAAGGCCTCTGAGCATGACACTTTCCCTCTCTATGGGGCCTTTCACCTCCAAGTGGTATTCTAGGTACCATTTTGCAGTTTTGTACAAAAGGAATGGATCTAGAGAGGAATGGATCTAGGGGCCTTAACTATGTTCGAGAGAGGAAAATAGGTCTTTTTCCTATGAAAAAAGGCTTTAGTGAAAAAAAAATCATTTTGAAACACGTCATGGTGAGGGAGTGTTGCATAGTTTTCATTTTATGTAAAACAAAATTTATATGTGTTCTTGTGCATTAAAAAAAGTTGGTGGGGTTATCTCTTTTCCTCTAAGTATTGGATGAATTGGTTGCTTTAGTCTTAACTGCATATTCAAAAGAACATTCATTTTTCAAGCTCCCTATTCTTATCTCCCTTTTCAACCAGGTTTTTAAATATGGTCCACATTTTCAACCATTGATTAAAGTGCACACACTTGTAGAGATCTTTATGAGATTATATATATATATATATATGTGTGTGTGTGTGTGGAAAACAAGATTATTTAATATTTTTTTATTGATTTGTATTTGTGTGTATATCATAATTCTAAAACATATAGGTCCTTTATTTATGACATAACATTTTCTTGTGTCACCCATCTAGAAAACAAATTATATGGTCTACAAGTATATATATTGAGACCTACACTTACAAAAAAAATAAAATTGATTAATTATGTTAAGATTCAACAACATGATCCTAAGGCATGTAATTTCAAAGTTTCACACACAATAAATCAATATATAAATCCGTTAGCATAAGTATGATGTAGGGCTTGTCCATTATTAATCCACAACCACAATTAAAGCTAACCATATTCTACATAAAATTAATTCTAAATTTAAAAAAAAATATCATTATCATTTCTAGAACTTCTAGCATAATGAAATGACTTAATAAATTAGAGAATGGAAACACAAAAGTTTGAGAATGAACATATACCTACTTTGTTCATAAAATCACTCTCTTCATATTTGGTATGTAATAAAGTTTGACAATGAACCTATACCCACTTTGTTGATAAAATGGCTGGCCAATTAACATATTACCGACTTTGTTTTGATAAAATCGCTTCCCGATTAACATATTACCTACTTTGTTGATACATATTACCGACTTTGTTTTGATAAAATCGCTTACCGATTAACATATTACCTACTTTGTTGATAAAATCGCTTGCCTCACCTTTGATATCAAAATATGGCATGAAATTTTGTGACCATCGTACACTCAAGTCATATGAGAGTTAAAATACAAAACAATTGATTCTTAGTCCAAAACAATTGTAAAGTTAGGGACCAACCATATTCAACATAAAATTAATTCTAAATTCTAATTAAAAAAAATATCGTTATCATTTCTAGACTTCTCTAAAATCTAGAGGCATGAAGAAATGAAATGACTTAATAAAAAAGAGGGGAAAAAGTGAAAAACACAATGGCATCATTGTCTTATAATTAAACCATGGAAAAGGAAAAGTTTGACAGTGAACATATATCTACTTTGTTGAGAAAGTGGATTGCTTCAGGTTTGGTCCGTAACAAAGTTTGACAATGAGCATATACCTGCTTTGTTGATAAAATGGCTTGCCAACAAAGATATTACCTACTTTGCTTATAATTCTGAGTTGAAATTTTGTGCAAACGTAACTTCATATAATTTCTACCAAGCTTAATTTCCAGAAAGATTAACCTGTATTCTAGAGAGCTTTACTTACACATGAATTTATTATTTGAAACTTCACAAGCACAAAAATGATTCGATGGTAAAGTTATATCGTGTAGGTTTGATTACACTATGAAAAAGATTGCAGTGAAATTATTTGATTGTATTTACATATATTTCATAAGGCATGCTCCATTTTGTCGTTTATATTTTCTTTAGTTATATGAGTTTCCAGGTCACAAAAGTCCATTGAGGATGAAATCTTCTAACCACTATGCCAGGGGCCTGAAGACTCGGCCATGAAATTAAAAAAAAAAACGCTTTGCAATGTTTATATAATTTTTTCTACATATATTATTGTTCTATAAGTAAGATGCTAAAGTTTGCTAAAGTTTAATCGAAGATAGTATTTGTTTTTATGTATAATATTAAAGTTAGAGGCTACTTCAAAGCAAATGACTTTATTGTTATAACTTTAACGATGAAATTGTAGGTTGATTTATTTTTATTTTTTTTAGTTTTTGAATAAGATCTAAAACTGTTTTTGATTGGCTAAGAGCTCGTCGTCCTTGAACATAAGGAAACAAAGATATCTCGCAAGAGTCAAAGTCTACCCCTTTCCAAACCACCATTAGATTATCTCAAGGGACTAGATTTTCCTTAAATAACTATAATGAGTCAATGCACATTGCAGCAATAATAATTATCTTCATTACCAATCAATTACTAAATTATAATAAGTTTTTCCATTTAAAATTTTTTATTAAATCTGAAATATAATCTAATTTGTAGAAACATAATAATTATAATAATAATAATAAAATTAAAATTAAATTATAAATATAAATCTCTTTTATATTAATCTTAAAATATAATCTACAACTAATATTTCCTAAAAGTAAAGAAGAGCATGTAACAAAATTACAAGTCAACCCGAATATAGACCACTAACCGATTTTGTCTATACATTAATAAGATAACCTTCTTACTTTAATATATAAAAACTTAACCTCCCATCATTAAATCATTTTCTAATAAAATTAATGATTAGTTATGGAATTACAAGTTTTAAGTTTCATGCTTCATCCATATAAAAATGATTTACTCCTAATAAAATTAATATAAGTTTAATGCTTCATTCATCTAACAATGATTTCCTTCTAAGTTATGAACTTACAAGTTTTAAGTTTCATGCTCCATCCATTTATTCTAATTGTAAAAACTTCCATGCTATATGAGCAAACTAAAATTCAAACTTCCTTGGAGCTCGAGAACAATTACAGTTTGGATATAAAAATAGTACAAAATGTTTATGCAAGTTTTAAGTTTCACCCTTCATTCATTTATCCTTTTTTTTTAAATTTCATGTCATATGAGCAAACTAAAATTCAAAACCTTGGATTTCCATAATGATGATTGTAGTTTGGATATAAAAATAGTAAACAATGTTTATGCAAAGTGGATAGGTCGAGGATGCATTCATAAGATTAAAAATTGGTATAACATTGGGTAGAAAAAAATTGGAGCCAGTGTTGGTGCAAGCCATTTTGGGGAACTGCACAACAATCGAGGAAGACAAGTAGAAAAGGGACTAGAAAAGGAGTGCATGTCGGATAACAAGGAAAAACATTGCGAGGAAGCATAAGAGTCAAAGGAAGGAAGGAGGAAGTAGATCAACCACACACAAGAAGTTAGAATGTGGATGAACCTAATCCACTTAAGGTTATGGTTTTGGTCATTGATGTAATGGGTTTTAACCCACTTTTTTAGTATAAATATGTATTGTAAGATCTGAGGATATCATCTAATGTCACAAGAGTTGAGTAGTTGCGAGAGAATAACTTGAGTTTTGAAAGTTGTTTTTGGTTGAGAGTTGTGGAGCTAGTTTTGGAGATGAGTTTGTTTTTGAGTTGTAATTGAGGGTAAGGTCGCAACATGTGGAGCTTGGTGTGACCTTGTTAGCCTCACCATTATCACCAAACTTATTATGTAATGTGTGTAGGGCAGAACCTTGATGAAGAATAATGAAGAAGCAATGAATGCCGAATTTTTGTGGACGTAGCCCATGGGGGGTGAACCACGGTAAAATATTGTGTCATTGTGTGGAATGTTTTGTTTATGTGTTGCAATGGTGTATGATGAATGAATGAATATGTAGTTGGTAAAATGCAATGCCCACTAGAATAGTTTTGATATTTACTGCATAATGAACTGAATTGAATATGAATGGTTATAGAATGGTATATCTGAATGTTATGTTTTGTTAGAATAATAGATCTGGTATATGTTGAAGTAAGAAGCATGCCTAATGTCCCTAAAGCAACATCCCTTCCAAGGTTGCAGACATATCAGTCCTACAACCACCCATAAATCCATCTCGAGTGAGACTTCCTTGTGCACTCTGTGCACAGTGTTGCCTTCTGGTCTCAAGAAGGGCTGATGGTTTGTAGGGTTTTGTTAGAAACCTAAGGTAGAACCTGGGTCAGCCCAAACATTCCAATAGCCAGTAACTAGAGCCACGATTCTAAGCTTGAGCCAAAGTCAGAGTTGCAGCTAGGGACCAGAGTTAGATCCATGTTCAATAGAAGTAGACAAAAGGCACATTGATCTATATTAGTTTTCTTTAAGCTCTTGGAGACCAAAAATGCTCTCAGTAGGGAGGTGCAATCCAAAACTGATCCGAACAAGCCAATGGTTGTAATACATAGTACCTATAAGTGTAATTTGGTGATTGATGAAGGTTAGAAAATATAAAGGACAATGCAAATGTTAAAAATTAAATGAGACAAAAGAGAGGAAAAACAATAATTAAATAAAAAAGAAAATGAAAATAGGAGAGAAAAGATTAAGAAATGGGAAATGAAAGGATAGGCCTATTGGACTTCCCATCACCGTAGTTCTCCTTATTTCTTCTTGTATCTTGACTCACAAAAGGTCTTTTGGCCAAGGAGGGGAGTATGCAAAAAGAGCCATGAGCTACATTGTAACCAAATATCGTCGAAATGAAAACTGAGCAACCATTCGAAGTTGGTTTTCCTATTTGGGTTTCCAGGGTAAAATATTTGTGTCCATTATGTGATTGATTTTATTTGCAGTAAGAAATATCTTATGCACGATTTATATGTTGCCCTTATTTATGATTTATATGTTTCTCCAAGTGTTTCAATGGTCCTCAGAAATAATTACTAGTTGTAGTTATGTTGAGTTTACTTAGAATTTCATTCTGATGGGAAATTGAAGAATGCCAATAGCTTTCTAATTCCCATTGTTCATCTTGCTTTGAGATTCAAGATCAAAGGTTTCCATGAGATGGTTGTTTCAAATTAATAGTTGAGTTTCTAAATCTGATTGTAAGGAACAATACGATAACAAAATAATTGAATTGAAGGAGATTGTTGGCATCCCAAAGCCAACCTACACACTATGTGTTTCACATTGTTGAAGTTGTATGCACCAGAGTGATCCCAAGTGAGGCTATAGAATGTGAAGTTATCCCTCTTGAGGAATTACAGGTCCATATAGGCATTGTGCCTCTGTCACTTCAAGGGTATCCATTGGACAATGTTTATTGGGCATTGGTATGTGAGTTGGACAGGGGAAATCGTCGACATATTTTTCATCTAAAAACTAGTGAATATGAATTCTTTTGAAATACTCTTTCCTCCAGTTGCTAACATATGTGGTTTGATGCAATTTGGCATGTCAAGCCTCCAATACCTTTGGTTGGTGTGGGGTTTGTCTTATTCCAATTTCTCAAAAAGTCAATTCATATAATTATCAATTAATTTCCATCTCATATATTAAATAACAACACCCTCTCATATAGTTAATGAGTGACCTCTCATATATGTACTACATATGTATTAGTTAATTGTCTTTTTATACATGTTCTAGATAATTTCCATTTCATATACATATTTTTCATACAATGACCAACCCATACATGTTTTAATGAATGGTTTGAATTAGAGTTTGGTGTAAAGCACGAGGAAATTGGAAGTGACTCCTTTACCACTTGAATGAATGGAATTGAACCATGTATTCTATCGATATGTTAAGCTTGAGAGAAATCATGTGATAAACAAAGGTTGTTCATTGAACAATCTAGTTTACAGAGGTTGTTCATTGAACAATCTAGCTTATTTATAGCTTATTTATTGGTTGCATTTAATCCTATACTATTGCAACTATTCACTCGTTTGACCAAAGAATTGGTTCATTAGTTAATGAATAGGTTAGGATGAGTTGATACCAATCAAAACTATTATGAATTCACTTCACAATATATAGTATATGTGAAGCGATTTGTCCTAGAAACAAACCAATACAAACAAAAAGAACCATCTTCTCATACCTCAGGAGTAGGAGCAATATTTGAAGAAAAGAAACATAGCAAATTTCTATGTTTTTACCTAGTGACAAACAACAAAGAAACCGACTCAGATTATTTTTTATTGTTGGCATTGTTATTGGTTGCATGTGTGCAAGTTATTTCAGAGAAAAGGCCATATCACAATTCTAGGCTAGTTTTGCAGACTAGTTGCACTCAAAATTTCAACAAGAATACAAGCTTTGTAGCCATTCTAAAGACTAATATATTTGTCCAAGACTGGGAATAGAGAACATAAAGTTAAATCCACAAAGTATCCATGTTGGTAAAGTGAGTGCATTATACATCCTTCATTTACAGATCAATCAATGTTCTTTAGCATTCGAGTGGAATGTGGACATCATGAGTAGCTTTTTTTCACTAGAAACAGGTCTTGAGTTATAAACATGGTTAGGGGGGAGCAAGGGGCTTAAGCCCTAAATGAACCTTTTATATCTTAAGTGTCAAGGTTAGGGGAGGAAAATACTTAGGTCTTAAGTTGTTACTATCCCATGAACATCACTTCTTCATATCAATCACCATGAACAACTCTTGTAAACCACAACATAAGCTTTCTATAGGAGTTATTTCACATAAAAGTAGGATATGGATGACATTAGGAGGTTTTTGAAACCAAGGATGGGTCATGGTGCCTTGAACATAATCAAGGAAGGAAAAAAAATGCCTCGGGATATTGTTGAATCTTCTATGGCTAAATAACCTTGATCGAGTCCTTGAACCAACACACACCTCCTTTGAAGGAGTTATTTGCAAGCCTTCAAGTAGGATATAGATACCACAAGAAGGTTTTGAGCATTATAAATGGATCTTGATGCCTAAAAATGGTTAAAGTTAGGAATAAGGGCCTTCAGCCATAATTCAACCTTCTTGAGCTTAAGCACCATGAAAAAAACCTACACACAGTGACAGGATATTACTAAAGCTAGACCATCATCAAATAATGAAAAAAAGTTCCTTAGTCTCTTAGTAAACTTATTGAGAACACAATCCTTGAAAAGTTACTCGAATCAACACATAGGAACTTTATAGGGGGTCTTTAGTCTTTGAGAAAGAAATGTGGGTAGGTTTTGTGGACTAGAAATGTGTGTTGAGAAATAAAAATGGTTAGGGAGAAACAATGACCTTAAGCCCCAATTGAACATTCTTGAGCTCAAGCAGAATGAATGACACTTACAACCCACAACACAAGCCCTCTCCAGGGAATATTTGGCATCCGAGTTAAATATGGGCGCCATTATGAGGTCTTGGGCATCATGGATGGGTCTTGAGTCCATGACCATAGTTGAGGGAGGGAAACAAGAGTCTATGTCCCTAAATATTTCTTCTCAAGTTCAAGCACCATGCATGAGCCATCGAACTAATGACATCTAACCTCTATTGGTTATTAATTGTCTCGAAGGGTACTATGGGTTCCATGAGTAGGTTAGTTGTGTACCAAGAATATGTCTAGAGATCTAATCAAGGTCACACATGGACAAAAAGGGACTTGTCCCCTAAATTATGGTTCTTGGTATTAATTACCATGAAAACATCTATAATCCACAAAACATTCCCTCTATTGGGCATCTTTTGACTATGAGTTGTTTAACATGGGACATTATGCATGTCTTCAATAACATTGATAGGTCTTTGCTTCTCGACAATGGTTAGGGAAGTATAACAAGGGCCTTGGGAATTTAATATATCTTCTTGGGTTCAAGCATGATAAAAGATGCTTTCAAACACCACATAGGCATTTTTTATGGGATATTTAGCTCTGAGTGGGATATGGATGCCATTAATTGGTTTGGTAAGTAGTGACGGTTTTAAGGTCTTAGACCATGGTTGAAAAAGAAACAAGGGACTTACGTAGCAAAATGAACCTTCTAGGCCTCAAGAACTATGAACAAGGCCTCCAACCATGACACTTTCTCTCTCTGTGGGGTCTTTGACCTCCAAGTGATATTCTAGGCACCATTATGTGGTTTTGTACAAAAGGGATAGGTTTAGGGGCATTTACTATGCTCGAGAGAGGAAAATAGGTCTTTTTCCTATGAAAAAAGGTTTAGTGTGAAAAATGTCATTTTGAAACATGTCATGGTGAGGGAGTGTTGCATAGTTTTCATTTTATGTAAAATAAAATTTATGTGTTTTCTTGTGCATTGAAAAAAATGGGTGGGATTCTCTCTCTTTACTCTACTTATTGGATGAATTGGTTGCTTTGGTTTTAGCTTCAAATCACAAATCTGGTGGTTCAAGATGCATAAATAAAAGCACATTCATTTTTCAAGGGCTCTATTCAACACTGATGAAAGTGCACACACTTATAGAATTTTTTATGAGATTATATAGTATATACTATATATATATATATATATATATATATATATATATGCTGTTTTTTTTTTTTTTTTTTTTTTAATATTATAATATTTTTTATTGGTTTTATTTGTGCATATATCATAGTTATAAAGTATATAGGTCTTTTATTTAACTTTATGGTGCATTGCATTCCCCATGTAGAAAACAATTTATATGGTGCACAAGTATAGACTAAGAACTACACTTTAAAAATGGGAGTGATTAATTATAATATTAAAACAAAAAACATGGTCTTAAGGCACCTGGTAATTTCAAGTTTCTCATTCATATATATATATATATATATATATATATATATATATATATATATATATGGCCTCTTTGAGAATCAATATATATAACTATGCAAGAACAAGTATATTGGTGCTTGTTGATTATTAATCCACAACAATAATTAAAGCATAATGTAGCGCTTGTTGATTATTAATCCACAACAATAATTAAAGCTAACCATATTCCACATAAAATTAATTTTAAATTTGAAGAAACTAAGCTGATAATGAGGGTTAGGGTTTTCGCAGTATAGCTAGGTCATAGGGTTTCCGTGGTGTGGCAGCCATAGCGGACATGACGTGGAGTTTTTGGCTTGACCCGTGGGATTAGGTAGGAAATATTCAGTGGTTTGTGACTAGGATAGTAGATCCAGTTGACATCTTGTGGGCGGACGAGGATGCATTGTGGGCCAGCGAAGGGTTGTTCCCGGATGATGACACCTACAAGTTAATGTACGATTGTATGTGTCAGGTGTTAGGTGGGACTATTCCAGATGCCAAGCTTCTTGGCCGACAAGCAGAGAAGGCTCAACATATGTCCACAAAACTCCACAGTGGAAGCTCACTTGATCCCTGTCACATGATAGGAACAAACCAGAGTGAGGAAAGGCACATGGGTGAACTCCCTTAGGCCGGTTGTTCCCCTACTTCACCTAAATCTGCTTCCATCACTTCCCATGGTGTATTTTCGTCGGTAATACCTGAGAGGAAACCTCTTTCGTGTGTGGGTGGTGCTGAACATAACAGGGCATCTGGCAATATTGCTCATTCACTCTGGAAACATAAGAGTTTGAAATTTAGAGAAGCCAAATCCAGCTGTGTTCTCCGCAGGGATGTTGCAATGGGCATGGTTTCGAGCTTAGCCAAGAAAGCCTTAGTTGGATTTTTTTTTTATACAAGAATGAACAAGAACCAGTTGGCAGACTGGGTATTAATATTTTAGAAGCCACTCGTAGGCTATAGCCCGAGATTTAGCCTCCTTTATAACCATTGGATGGTCTTTAATTTTTTATCTAAGGGGGATTTGCAACAAGTTATGAGTTCTCCTTGGATTATTGGAAGAGGAATTTTAATGCTTAAGAGATGGTACTCATGATTTAACCCACTTTCTAAAAGTTTTTTGAAAATATATCATTGGATGTTGCTTCCTAACTTTCCTATCGATTTTTGGTCTGTTAAAATTTTTGAAGCCATTGTTAAGTCGGTTGGGAAGTCTATTTTCTTCGATATCCAATCGCTTCGCTGGAGTAACAAAATACTTGCTTGAGTTCTTGTGCAATTCAATCTGGACAAGGGGTTACCAGATGAAATCAATATCCATATAGGGGATAACCACATCCGTCAATCTATTGACTATTGGAGGGAACCATTATGTTTTCCATTCATGTTGGCAACCTGGTCACCTTAAAGTGAAGTGGCTAGCTCCCTTGGAGCACCGACTTGAACCAAAGCAGTAGGGGACGATTGAAGACCAAGCCAAATTTTCCTTCCCTAAGCTTTTCGACAAAGGATCATTCCTTGGTAAGATGCAGTTGTTCCTCCCTTCCTTCTTTAAAAAACTTTTCTCCGATAAGATTGACTATTTAAGAACTAATGAAAATTTGGTTCTTGATATTTTCAGATACTTTTGGGACATTCTTATGAATAATTTTAATGATCTGGGTGTCTGTTCAGGCTTAGAATCTAAGGGATTGGGTGGTGCAAACAATCCTCAATGTTCTACTGGTGATACCCAGTCTGTTTCCCCCCCAGGTTGGGATTCTTCTAATGATCTTCGGGTCAATCTCATGAGTACTTATAAGTTATTATCAGAAGGTATGGGTAAGCCAGGAACATGAACCTTTGACCCCTCCCCCTCTCCAGTGGTTTTTGAATTCCCTATTGTTCCTTCTGGTGGTGAACGCATGGCCTATGAATGTTCTTCCTTACCCTCTGGTGGAGATTGCATTACTAAAGACACTATGTTAAATTTCTCTTTGACCCTTAAGGATAACGTTGTCGAGGCCTTATCTCCCTTGCCCCTTACTATCTCCAACATTGCCTCAAATCCTTCTTCCACTTCAGCCCGTTCCATTATGAAAATCAGGAAAAAGTCTTGGCCTCGTATTCCAAAGAAACCCCTTGGGGCTGTTGAAGGCAGCTTGGCATAGTTTGGAGTGTTATCCCCTATTATTGTAGAACCCAATTGTTCTCTAGATCCTATTCTCTCTGTCTCTTTGAATTCATATTCTCATAGAGCTCCTATCTCATCCCTTAGAGAAAGCCAATTGACCTCAATCATTCCCTTATGATAATATTTTCTTTTAATCTTCATGGGTTTGGGGGACCCACCAAAATTGCATCCCTCAAAATTCTTCTGAAGCAGGTTAATCCTGATATTGTCTTCCTTCAAGAAACCTTGGTGGATGGTGAGAAGGCTAAAGTTTGTTTTTTTCAGTGTCTTCCGATGTGGAACTATGTCACTCTCGACCCAAATGGTTGTTTGGGTGATTTATTAGCTGGGTCGAACCCTTCATTTGCTGAGTTGTGTGCATTTGGCACCAATGCAGGTATATATCTGGAGGGCATATTCAAACATTCTGCTGAAAAGGTGAAACTTCTCAATTGTTATATGTGCCATACAAAGAAAGGGAAATTTTTTGGCAACCCCTTTTTGAGTCTCGGTTGCTGAGTGAAGATGGCCTCATAGTTAGGGGCTATCTTAATTTTACTCTTTCTGGCCAGGAGGTGTGGGGTAACATAGCTAGAAATTACCCTATTGAAGACTACTTTTCTAATATCCTACAAACTAGGTTAGTGGACCTCCAATCGATCCAAATGGCTCCTACATGGAGGAATGGCAGAGCTAGAGCAACAAGTATCTCAAAAAGATTAGACCGGTTCCTCATTGATGAAACCCTCCTCAACAATCATTGTAAAACAAGAACCTAGATTATAAACTCCACCATATCCAATCATAATTCGATCTGCCTACAAATTGAAAAGTTTTGTCATAAAGTTGCCCCTCCCTTTAAATTCAATAACACTTGGATATCTGATCCATATTTTACATCCCTTATTAGGAATACTTGGCAATCTATGGAAAATTGGTCGGATATATCCTCTATCCATTTGTTGTGTGCAAAATTGAGAAACTTAAAATAAGTTGTTGTTCTTTGGAAGTCAAATAAAAAGAAACAACTCCACTCAGAACTTCTTCACGCTGAATAAAATATGTCAGAGATTTTCGAGAATTGTTCGTCTCAGGTATTCGAGCAAAAAGAGTCGAACCTCCTCAAGTCCCTTAAACAAAGGAAGGATAATATTCTAGAAATGGAAGAATCAACATGGAGGCTCAGAAGTCAGGCAATTTGGATTGAAAAGAGTGACAAAAATACAAAATTCTTTCATAAATTTTCTTCTAAAAGAAGATGTCAAAATACAATTTGGGATATAGCTGACGAGGAATGAAACCTACAAGTCTATAGAAAAAGATATTAAGGAGATTGCATATAAACATTTCAAATACTAGTTCAGTGCAATAGAGGCAGAGGACACTTGCAATCAGATTAAGGTACTCAAGGATTTGCCCAAGTTCTTCAATGATGTAGAAAGCGATGAGATAGGTAAACCAGTCACTTT
Source organism: Picea sitchensis (assembly GCA_010110895.2). Classification (NCBI taxonomy): domain Eukaryota; kingdom Viridiplantae; phylum Streptophyta; class Pinopsida; order Pinales; family Pinaceae; genus Picea; species Picea sitchensis. The sequence goes on along the minus strand of SNQJ01S0048345.1, from coordinate 30,380 downwards.
AGAGGAAGTTGAGGAAATTGTTAGTAGAATGCCAAAGAATAAAATCCCTGGCCCGGATGGGTGTACAAAGGAACTCTTCTAGAATTTCTTTGACATTATGGGGGAGGATCTTCTCAGGGTAGTTGAGGAATCCAGATGTTCAGGTCATATTCCGGGTGCTCTCAATGCTACTTTTTTTCACCCTAATTCCTAAGGTGAGAAAGACATAATCCTTCCATGATTTCAAGCCTATATTCCTATGTAATTTTGTTTCTAAAGTCTTATCTAACGTCATTTCCTCCCGAATGAAAGACAAACTAGCCTCATGCATCTCCTCCAAACAATTTGGCTTCCTTAAAGATAGATTGATTTATGATGTTGTGGGGATAGCCCAAGAGTGTTTACACACTTCTAAGTCAAAGAAGTTAAGTTAAATTATATTTAATTTGGACTTAAAGAAGGCATATGACAAAGTGAGATGGCAATTTCTGCGGTTATTACTAATTTAGATTGGATTAAAATGGGAGGTTGCCCAATGGATTATGGCTTGTGTAACAAATGTAAACATGAAATTTTTGATAAATGGCTCCCTTACGAAATTCTTTAAGAGCTATCAAGGTTTAAGGCAGGGGTTCCCTCTCTCCCCATTGTTGTTCCTTTTGGTTGTTGAGTGTTTTAGCATACTAATGAAAAAGGTTGTGGAAGCAGGGACATTTCATGGCATCAAAGTTGCTTCTGAGACTATCATCTCTCATCTTTTTTTTGTCCACGATGTTCTCATCTTAGGCATTGGAAATTTTGAGGATTGGATGACGTTTCAATCTATTTTAACAAAATTCTATCTAGCCACAGGTATGGATGTTAATTTCCATAAGTCGTGCTTCCTTGCACAAAATATTGATTCAATTCTGGAGAAAAAGTTACGGTCAACATTTAATATAAAGATTAATGGTATTGATGAAGGTATGAAATACTTGAGCTTTAATTTAAAACCTAACAATTTCAGAGTGACAGATTGGAAATGGATGATTCAAAAAGTTGAGAAGAGAATTGGAAACTGGTCCTTCCATTGGCTCTCCATGGGAGGAAGGATTATTTTAGAAAAAGTTGTCTTACAAAGCCTTCCTTTGTACTAACTTAGTCTTGTCAAGATTCATTCCTCCATGCTCAATGGGATCCAACAACTCATCGCTAAATTTATTTGGAGAGGTGCTAGAAAATATACAGGTTTCCACTTAACCAAATGGAAAAACATTGCTAAGACAAAGGAATATAGTGGTTGGAGTATTCATAATCTATATTGGTTCGCTCAATCTTTAGCTACCAAGTCATGCCCAAGAGGGATATTTGGAAAATGATTATGGAATTTGGTGCTAAAAAATAAATACCTTAAAGGTATCAACTTGACTTCTTGGTTGTGCAAAAATGAATGTAAGTTCCCGGTAGCCTCTATTATCTGGAAAAATTTCATGAAATCTCTACCTCTTATTAAGCGGTGGCTGGTTTGGTTGATAGGATGTGGAAAATAGGTCATTCTTGAGTTAGATCCTTTTATTGGAGGTAATACGTCTTTCAGTCTCTCAGGTCCTCTAATACATCATCTAAATAATGTGCATATATTCTCTTTATCATAGGCGACTATTCCAAATGGTGCTAGAACTAATCAATGTTGGCTTGAGGCTAATCACCTTGGTTTGTTGGGCGATATGGCTACAGAGTGGAATAAATTTCTCATTATGTTGCGAAGCAGTGGAATCTCTCTTAATAATTCAAGAGATAAGCTTGTATGGTCATGGAATAGAGCGAAGGGTTCTGTAACTGCCAATTTAGCATATCAATCTTTATCATATATTAATCTCTTGGATGATAATATATGGTGGTATAAGGCTATTTGGAAAGTAAATATCCCACGTAAAATTATTTGTTTCATGTGGCTTTGTTTGATGGATTGTATTCTTACTGGTGCTAATTATAGGAGAAGGGGTGGGATTGGGCCTTCAACTTGTAGTATCTATCTTAGAGTTGAAGAGACAACCTCTCACCTCTTTGTGCATTGTGAGGTTTCACAATATATTTGGAAAGATATCCTAATTTATCTGAAGATGCCGAAAGCTTGGAGTTTCTCTTCTTTATAAGATAATATATTACAATGGTACACTACATATCCAAAGTTGCAGCATGTTCCTTTTTTGGTGTTATGGGGCATTTGGAAGTACAAGAATAAAATATTATTTGAGAATTGGCCAGGCAGGATTCCAGAATTGTCACTAAAATCCTTCTTTCATTTAAAGAATTCACAGGGTCTTGTGAAAATGACAAAATGGAATACTTTCTCAATGTAGTCTATTTTGATGATACTCCTATAGGGTTCTTTGATGGTGCAGTTGTTGGAGGTTTATGTGGTATTGGTATTTTTCTTAAAATTAGTTCAGATCACTTCTTCAGAGTTCATTTTGTTGGCGGTGAAAGAAATAATATGAAAGAAGAGATCTTGGGATTATGGGGTCTCTTACACTTCACATCTAGTTTATCCATAAATAGGATGATGGTGGCTAGAGATTCGAAAGTGGCTATTGATTGGATAAATGACAAAGAAAATCTAAATCTGATATATCTAAATACCTGGAAGGACAAAATCAGGAGATTAAAAGATTGTTTTGATTGGATCAATATGTGCATGTGCACAGGAAATTTAACTTTGAAGCATATTCACTTTCCAAAAAAGATCTGGACTATTCTATTGGATGGTTTTTTTTTGAGGAATATATAAAAGGATCTGTAGTTAGTGCAGATAAATACTTTTTGTTCTAAAGGCAGGAGTACACACACGATATTCTAGATCTAGTTGTTAGCTAATGATATTGTGATGATATGAACTTCTCATATTTTGTATTAGAAAGCATTTTCTAGATTGAAGACAATAGGATCATGGATAGAAAAGGTTATAGACTTTTATCGAACTATAAAGAAAAAATCATCTTCATTGATCTATATGTATTTGAAAGTTTCACTTGATTCTTAATAGAATAACAGTGAAACTTCTTTTTTTTGGGTGAAAAAACAAAATTGATTTTAAATTAAAAAATATATATCATTATCATTTATAGAAATGGAATGACTTAACCAATTAGAAAATGGAAACCCAAAATTTTGAGAATGAACATATACCTACTTTGTTCATAAAATCGCTTGCTTCAAATTTGGTGTGTAATAAAGTTTGACAATGAACATATCTAGAAATGACTTAACCAATTAGAAAATGGAAACCCAAAACTTTGAGAATGAACATATACCTACTTTGTTCATAAAATCACTTGCTTCAGATTTGGTGCGTAATAAAGTTTGACAATGAACATATCTAGAAATGACTTAACCAATTAGAAAATGGAAACCCAAAAGCTTTAGAATGAACATATACCTACTTTGTTCATAAAATCACTTTCTTCAGATTTGGTCCGTAATAAAGTTTGACAATGAACATATCTAGAAATGACTTAACCAATTAAAAAATGGAAACCCAACAGTTTTGAGAATGAACATATACCTACTTTGTTCATAAAATCGCTTGCTTCAGATTTGGTGCATAATAAAGTTTGACAATGAACATATCTAGAAATGACTTAACCAATTAGAAAACGGAAACCCAAAATTTTGAGAATGAACATATACCTACTTTGTTCATAAAATTGCTTTCTTCAAATTTGGTGCGTAATAAAGTTTGACAATGAACATATCTAGAAATGACTTAACCAATTAGAAAATGAAAACCCAAAAGTTTGAGAATGAACACATACCTACTTTGTTCATAAAATTGCTTGCTTCAAATTTGGTGTGTAAAAAAGTTTGACAATGAATATATCTAGAAATGACTTAACCAATTAGAAAATGGAAACCCAAAAGTTAGAGAATGAACATATATCTACTTTGTTCATAAAATCGCTTGCTTCAGATTTGGTGCGTAATAAAGTTTGACAATGAACATATCTAGAAATGACTTAACCAATTAGAAAATGGAAACCCAAAAGTTTGAGAATGAACATATACCTACTTTGTTCATAAATTTGCTTGCTTCAGATTTGGTCCGTAATAAAGTTTGACAATGAACATATCTAGAAATGACTTAACCAATTAGAAAATGGAAACCCAAAAGTTTGAGAATGAACATATACCTACTTTGTTCATAAAATCGCTTGCTTCAGATTTGGTCCGTAATAAAGTCTAAAAATGAACATATCTAGAAATGACTTAACCAATTAGAAAATGGAAACCCAAAAGTTTGAGAATAAACATATACCTACTTTGTTCATAAAATCGCTTGCTTCAGATTTGGTCCGTAATAAAGTTTGACAATGAACATATTTAGATATGACTTAACCAATTACAAAATGGAAACCCAAAAGTTTGAGAATGAACATATAACTACTTTGTTCATAAAATCGCTTGCTTCAGATTTGGTCTGTAATAAAAGTTTACAATGAACATATACATACCCATACCCACTTTGTTGATAAAATGACTAGCCTATTAACATATTACCCACTTTGTTCATTTATATTACCCACTTTGTTCATAAAATGACTGGCCTATTAACATATTACTTACTTTGTTGATAAAATGGCTTGCCCATTAACATATTACCTACTTTGTTCATGAAATCACTTGCCTCTTGTTTGGTATGAAAATATGAGTTGAAATTTTGTGGTTATCTTACAATTAGGTCAGAGGAGAGTTATGCCAAAAAGTCAACGATTTAATAGTCTGACAACTCACATGTACAATCAATTCAAGTTCAACGTTTGGAATAACGCCCCTCAATGAATCAACTTCACATTTCTGCAAATTGCGCCACAATCGATTAGTTTACGCAATTTCTCCATCTCATTGATTTACATTTAGACTTTTCAACTTGCTGTGCATCGACCTTCATTGAGTCCAGGCCTCTTATTGATTAGTTTACACAACTTCTCCATTTCATTGATTTACATTTAATTTTTTTATTTTTTTAATTATTGGAAAACATTTTTTTACAAGTTGATTGGTTTTTCAAATAAAACTCTTATTCTGTAAAAAGACTCCAGAGACCCTAGCTAAGCTCAAACTCATGACCTCCCCCATAACATGAGAGAGTATGCATACATATTGCCAACTAAGCTAACCCTTGGTGCTGACTAAATTCGGCTATCAAACTTAACTTCATACCTGGCAGCAAACTTCATACCTTGCGACAGGTAATGCACATGCCAATGCTATACGTACTTGTTTCTATATATATCCCTCATGCATACTGATCGTAAAGAAGGAAAGATGCATTATAACCCTTAAAGTCAGGAAAAGAGAGAGAACTGGTGTGTCTTCAGTGATGGTGATAATGCAAATTGTTTGGTTTTTGATCATGGCACCTACAATAGCGCTGGATACTGTAACTGCAGCGACTATTAGTACTTAAAGAAGAAGTCATATTATTCCTCCCATATTCATGGGGAACATGCTTTATACCATCATCATTTCTTCAACCGTATACCGAGTGGGAGCACTTCTCTTCAAATAAATAGTGAGAAAACTAAATTGACATCACCGATCAATGTTCATGACAAAAGGGACGTGGAGGCACTTTTGTCATTTAGAAATGCTGTCAAGTTCGATCCATATGGATCCCTTCTCAACTGGACGACACAAAACTCACATAATGTGTGCTCCTGGAATGGGATACGGTGCAGAAAGCACACGAAGAGAGTGGTTGCCATAACACTTCATGGCTTACGATTAGAAGGTAATCTTTCACCATCTCTCAGTAGCCTTTCATTATTACGCACTTTCAATATTTCTGGGAATAATCTGACAGGAAGAATTCCACCCGAGCTTGGGTAGCTAAAATCATTGGGAATACTCGACCTTAGCTTTAATATGATTTGGGGTACTATTCCAAGATCACGATGTAATTGTACGCATCTTCAATGGATCAGACTTTCAGCAAATAGCCTGTCAGGGACTATACCAACAGAATTCGGTAGTCTAGTCAAGTTGGAACATCTTCGCTTGGCCAACAATAATCTTAGTGGAAGTATTCCAACTCCCCTAAGCAACTGCACGTCCATCCAAGGGTTGTCCATTGGAGGCAACAATATCACTAGCCCAATCCCTTCAGTTTTGGGTTTGATGGTAAATCTATCTTATTTATACTTAGAAGGAAACTCACTAAGTGGTCACATCCCTCCCGCATTGAGCAACTGAGTTCTCTTCAAGCCTTGTTTATTGGATACAACAATCTCACTGGTCCAATCCCTTCAATTTTGGGTCTGCTCAGAAATCTATCTTATCTTTACTTCGAAGGCAACTCACTAAGTGGTCACATCCCTCCAATTCTTGGCAATTGTACTCAGCTATCGTATATCGCCTTTTCTCATAACAACTTGAGTGGAAGAATTCTGGCTCAATTGGGGTTGTTGCGGGAATTAAAGTACCTATATCTACAAACAAACAATTTTTAGAATATCATTCCTCCATTTCTTGGAAACCTCTTGATGCAGGAGCATCTCCCACATCAAACAAACCAGCGCGGAAGATGATGGATAGCTGGACAAGCGCCAACACAAATTTTGAAATTCCCTTAGATTGTTGTGCCATCTTAAATGAGCCATTAAGATGAGATGCACTTGTATTATGTAATCGGACCTTGAGCATTTAGCTCTCGTCCTTAGTAGGTAGGAGGCAGTTATAGTTGTTAATGCAGGTAGATAGAATTTAATTCTAGAATAGACAGTTTGAGAGCGTAAGAGGGAAACAGGATATAGACACCCTCATTGTGCATTGTAAAATAATTATGGAGAAGGGAGAGAAAGAGCATGCAAAGAGCTGTGTAAGAACACCCATGTACAGATATTTGGATTGATAGAAAGCTTTGATTCAAATTCATGGTTTGTGTTGTTTTTTGTGTATTGATGTTATGCTCATGAATGTTTGCTTCCTGTTATGAATTTGCTTTGATATGCTGTGTATATGATTTCATGTTCTAAGTTGAAGTCTGAAGGAAGAGGGAATGAGTTTCAATTGTTTCTCTATCTCAACAAAATTCCTGCAAGGCGTGCAGTCGAAGTGTCCGCAAAGAGTGTGTTGACAGAAGGCTCAGGTAGTTTAGCTCTTGTTCTCATTCAGAAGTGCAGACAGACGTAGGAGCCGTGCAAGGAGTGCACAGGCTGAGAGAATTCACAGAGGAGCGAACTGAGCGATGCCATTGAGAGACCATTACTGCAGGAGTGGGAAGGGTCGGAGAAACTCAACACTTAGACATGTTTGGAGGTTGCCGCAAGGAGTGCGCGCAAAGACCCTCTTTGAGGCCCAAAGTTGTGAGAATATCAGGAGGAGTAAAGCCTTTGAAAACCCTGAAGGGCATCATAATTTTGTAGCGCAAGTGGATAAGCCCAGGGAAGAGTCCTTGGTTTCCTTCGTAGAGATCATCAAAGGGAGAGAGGCCGACGGTCAGAAATTTGTGGGGAGGATTAGCGAAATCCCGCCAGCCATTAGATCTTCCAGAGAAGCGAGAAGGTTATGGTTGTGCCTGGAGTTCAAGCTCGGGAGATTGTGAACCGTAGGATCTTCACATAGATACTCACCAGCCGTTGGATTGATTAGGAGTTGCACAGAGTTTAAGCTTCGTGAACAGGAGGAGGTAAGTTCTGACGAGGGGTGTGGCCATCGGGATTTCGACATTCGCGAAATTGGAAGTCCTGTGGGCAAGTGATCAGGGAAAATCCATGTTGGAAACCCCGTAGAAGATCGGAACCGTCCATCCACTTGGGACGCATGTCAAAAATCCGAGGGAAGTCAGGAATCGACATTTCGTGAGTCCTGGAGACAAGGAGTACTTGCATTTTGAAATCGTGAATTCTGATTCTCCGAAAGGAGGAGAGCTTCGTGTGGGACCCTGCTGACATCATCCCAGCATAACGAAGTATCGGGAATTTTCACGGTGAAAACCCGAAAGCGGCGAGGACCATCCATCCTAGAGGATGCGTGGCGAAAATTGCGATCGTCGGGAAGTTTCTCGAAAGGAAAGGTTATCAATCGGGAAGTCGAGAATCGAGAAATCAGGGATTCCATTGACAAGAGGTTTAGTGCATCTCGACATTCTAAACCCCGAATCCCAATAAGAGGCGAGACTGCGGTCATATAAAGGAAGGTCGCATGGATTAGGGGCATAGCGAGGAGGGATAGAAGCACAAAGAGAGTGCATCTAGATATCAGAGATCGGGGATTCGAGTGGGTAAGTGTTTGCGACAATGAGGATTGTGAAACCCCGAAACCCGATTGTGACTTTCTGTGGGGAACGGAGAAAGAGTCGGGCCTAAAGGCTGTAAGGTGCTGAAAAAGACCTGTGGGTCAAATTCAAATAAATATTCCAAGGGAGAATCGGAGGAGCCACTCCGACTCGAGGGTAAAATTAGAATGATCCTTAAGACCAGGAGGTCAGCGAAGGGGCCTTTGCTAAGGCAGAGGGTGCAGTGTTGCATCACCTCTCTTCCCTGACGATTTTATCTTTGGGGGACAACAGATGGTCAGGAAGTGTACCACCTCAGTTGGGAAATTTGAGAGAGATTCGTCAACTGTCTATTTATGGCCCAGGTAATATTTCAGGAATGATCCCTTCCGAAATAGGAAATTGCAGCAGTCTTGAATGGCTGGATTTAGGAGCCAACAAGATTCAGGGCTCCATACCAATGAGTATATTCAAGCTCCCCCTTTCCACCTTGAGTCTGGCTGAAAATGACATGAGTGGTAGCATACCTGAAGCCATTGCCAATTTGAGTAAGATGACTTTCCTATCTCTGATTTATAATACGTTTTCTAATGTCATTCCTGAATCCATTACCAAATTGATTCAGTTAACTAGACTAAATCTGGGTAGAAATAGGCTAAAAGGAAGCATACCTCGAGGTATGGGCAATTTAAGTATGCTTGAAGAACTTTACTTTCACAACAACAATTTAACGAGGTATGGGAAATTTAAGTATGCTTGAATAACTTTACTTTCACAACAACAATTTAACGGGTAGCATACTTGAAGGAATTGCCAATTTGACTCAGTTGGCCAAGCTAAGTTTGGGTGGAAATACTTTCATTGGAATCATACCAAAAGAATCTATTACAAAATTGACTCAGATGACCTTCTTACATCTTGGTTTAAATATGCTCATTGGTGACATACCAGAAGGCATTTCAAAATTGAGTAAGTTTACTTTCCTACATCTGGGTAGTAACATGTTAATAGGGAATATACCTGAAGGTATTGGCAATTTGACTAAGCTTCAAACTATTTACTTGGATATCAACAATCTCACAGGTATGATTCTTGAAGGTATCGAAGAATGTGTGGAACTCCAACAATTGGGTTTATCTAAAAACAAGTTGAGTGGAACTATCCCTGAATTTTTAGGAAATTGCAAGTCTCTCATGATTTTGACGCTAACGACCAACTTGTTGTTAGGTAGAATACCACTGACATTAAATAAATGTGTGGCTTTACAAAGGTTGAAGGTGTTTGAGAATAAACTTAGTGGAACTCTGGACATAGGCTTTCCAGTTTCTATGAAAGCTCTCTCTGCTCATTCTAATAACTTTTCTGGCACTATCCCTACATCTTTGGCCCATTGCACTGAACTTCAATCATTAGAATTAAGAAAAAATGAATTAAAAGGCGAGCTTCCTCAATATCTCAAATTTTTTAGTGGCTTAAGAGTCTTATGTGTTGGTCATAATAAGCTCCAGGGTGGTATCCGTCAATGGGTCACAGATTTCACCAAGTTGCAAGTGTTGGATTTATCCAACAACAATTTCAATGGGAAAATACCATCCAATCTTCATGAACTCAAAGGATTCAAAATCCTTGGATCTTCCCAACTCAG
>SNQJ01S0048345.1:10272-20452 GCA_010110895.2 Picea sitchensis | reverse complement strand
AATAAAGTCAAAGTGACTTTAGGTTAATTTATTTGCTTTTAGGTCAGATATTTGCTTTTAGGTTATATTTTCACTTTATCCCACATTCATAAAGTGGGTTGACTCTACTTGATTGTAAACTATATAAGAAAGTTATTTGCAGTGAGACAAAGGGTTCAGAGCAGGCCTTTGCAACCAAAGCTAAATGAAAAGGCAAATGGACAAGGAAACTTGGTCCAGGCAATGATGAGGATGCCACTAAAAGCCTGTACTTTTCCTTGAATTTTGTATATGTCTCTTGAACTATTGTGCATGACGTCTTAAGACCTACAATCTCTATCATCATGCCCCATAGACTTATAGAATGTGCAATACAAATTTATGGGTGTCTGAACATATTTTTTCATTAAATAACACTCACTTGGGCGATGTCTATTTCTGCATTCCTCGCACCAGGGTAGGGTCACTTGCTTCAATGGGATCAAAGATCCATAGACCAAGTATTCATTAAATAAGGGGCAATGTTCCTTGTCATGGCCTTTTGATTTTCATCTAACACACCATATCTCTTCTCTTTTATCTTTTCCCTTGTCTTTCTTCATATCTTCAACCTGTAGAGACAAACTAGTTAGTTGACTCAATATTTGACTCTAACTTCATGGCGATTTCTAGCGCCTCAGCCTGCAAAGAGATCTTTTGTTTCATTACAGGAACTCTAATGTGTGGTAATAGGGAAACAATGAACCATTCTTTGTTCTTCTCATCTAGGATCTGAAAAGTCAATCGGCCAACCAAGGTCTTGAATCTCTGATCGAATTCCCAAATAGGTTCATCTACCTTCTGCTTGATTTCTTTCAGTTCTGTAATACATTGTGATTCTGATTTGGTTTTCTTGAACTCTGCAATCAATGCATTCTTGATCACATTCGGCGGATTAGGCTATGCAATTCCTTGGACAAGCTTCATGTACCAGCTCAATGAACGATCCCTTAGGGTAGTGCTGAACTAAGTTATTTTAATATTCCATACGGATTCACATAGGAACCAGTGTTGATCAGGATCTTCAAATCCATCTCCCCTAAAAATAGGGAGCCTCATCTCATCTGCCATAGATCTTCCTAAGGTTCCTGACTGAGTATGTGGTGGACTACTAGTGACAGTTCTCTGAATACTCTAGTGGCTTGGATTACTCTGATTCCTTAATACTACTGAATCAACATGAGGGATAATAGTACTTACTTCAACAGTCTGTGCAGTTCCTAAGGATTTTGGCTCTTCTCGGCGAGGCTCTTCAGCTTTCCCTTCCTTTGCCCTAATAGGTTTTGAGTTATCTTTGTTCGTCAGATATGCCTCTTCTCCACTGTAGAAACCCTCGTCCCCATAGTTCCACTTAAACAGGTTCGCAAGATGAACTTCTCTGAATTCTCTACCACTGCACGTATGTCCAACCTCTGTGTCACTGTCGCTGTCCAAATTCCTGAACATTAGATTTTCCAGATCTGAACAATCTACTGTATCTTCAATATGTTCTTCTCATGTAATAACATCTTGATCCTCAACCTCAAAAAATGTAAAAATTTCCCTCTCGATCCCTTGAAGAAATATCTCTCGGCTTGGCCATATGACTCTACTCTGTCAACAAAAAACTCAGTGATGTACCCTCCAAGGGTGCTATCAAACCAATGATCTACTGCTCTTGACATAAGGTTATCAACTCTCTTGACCTTCTTGATTAGCGTCGATGTCCAGACCACAGGTGTCCTAGATATGACCACCTTTGATGGGAACCACCTTGACATTCCTTGAAAAAAAATGCTCATGTCCTAAAAGACATAACGTCCTTCCTCTCAAATAGCACTGGACCTTCCAATAGTACTCAACAGTGGGGTCTGAAGTCACCGGAAGAGAAACTAGTGAAGGATGAAATAATCAGTTATAAGGAGGGGTAAAGGGGGCATATCCCAAAAGAGTCGATGATATTTCCCAATAGCCACACAAAATCCTATCAAGGTGCAATTGCAGCCCACAATTTCCACCTAGGTAGATGTCCTAAAATTTTGTCACTAGGTACCTCGGTCAAAGTGCGACATTTAGATTTTCGACCTAAGAAATGGGTCACAGGTTGGATCCCATCCAAGAGGTGGGTGCCTCAAGGGGGGAAGCACAGAATAACCAAACCTCAGCCTTCAACCCTTCACTGGTATCTTCCTGCCTTATGGTGTTAGGAACACTTGACTTGGAGGATTTTTAGTTCCCTATTTGACAACTTCTATTGTTTTGGCAATGTGAGAACCAAATAATGGGCAGTTATTTGGATGCCTATTCCCGAAATCCTACCTAGACTAAAAAATTTCTTTTGGCACCTCCTGTGGAGGAAAACTTAGTGAGTTTTTAGTAAAATTTTAGATGTAGTTGTTTGAGAGGTTGGGGGTGTGAACCAACCTCGTGGAAATTAAACAAGAGTGGATAGTTTCGTCAAGAAAAGGGTGGGGTGTTTCAGAATCCCTTTGGAGGAAACTTACTTTGAACTCCATGTTTCAAGAAGAAACTATGTGAGTGATAAGTGAATTTTGTGTGTGAATGAGTGAAGGTGTGCTAATTTTTTAATGAATTAGGTGTCACCTTGCTGCATGTGGACTTCGCTTGGTCCTTTACAAGTGTTGATTACCTAATTAACTAAATGCCTTTGGTACAACCTTGCGTAATTCAAAAGTCCCTAGGAAACTAGCATGTGGAGATGCTTGCCTAAAAAATGTGATTCCCTATCAAAATGGGCACAAACTGCTTTAGTGAACATGTTCAAAGTGGGTAATCCTAGATAAAAATTTCTTATGCCACTTCCACCACTGCCAACGTTCTTTATCCAAGTACAAAACTCTTACATGGATTTTGATCTCATCATCTTGAATATCATGAAGGGAGAAGTTTTGTTCCATTTGAGAAACCCATCCGGCGGGGTTGGAACCATCAAATTTATTCATGTCAACTTTGGGCACTTTATTCTAGGAGGGTGGAGAACCCCAAAGGGAGCAGGATGAGTGAGTATACTCATAATGGGAAGAATGAGGGTCCTCAATATTGGGCTCAACAATATTACTCTTTAGGAGTTTCTCTAAAGAGTGGGATTGCTTGTCAAGGAAAATTTGTAAGGTGGTGTTTATGGAGGCCATTTGTTGTTCTAGGTTGGACACCTTGTCCTCTGAGGTTTCTTGGGACTGAGATCGGGTGGTAGGCATGATGGAGGCTTAAGTAGAAGAGGTGTCGGGATGGAAATATGGGCTTAAAATTGATAGGTTCTCGGTTGATCAAGATAAAAAGAAGAATCCAATGGGATAGGTCTCAAATAAGGGCCATCAAGAAAGGGTTGGTTCCACCTAAAAAAAGGACTTAAAAATGAAGGGTACCACTGTGATTAGTATTAAGAGAGGAATCCAATGGACCAAGTCTCAAATAAGGCTGCAGCCTAGCCCCATATTGTTTTTTAACTCCTACAAAGTTATACTCCGATCTGAATAATATTGTAGTGACAAATTGGCCAAATGCTTAATAGGGAGAAATGTGTGGGAATTTTGCAACCAAAATGTAGGAGACACAACTGCCCGGCAATAGATATTGTTTGTTCTGTTTATGTTTCCATCCCAAGGGTTAGGGTATTCAAGGGTTCTACAGAAAAGGGTTTTCCCTATGCTATACTCAAGCGACTAATTGGTTTATCTATGAAGGGGTTCATGATATCTAGGTCGATCCGTATAGAGGTGTTGTCTGATGCACTACCTCTCGAAGGGTTACCAACATGGGTTAAAAGGGTGGTACAAAATATGCGCTTAAGTACAAATTGTAGTTCCTGCATGTATGAGTCCCCGACCATGGGTTTATGTGTGTAACAACATATATTTGTAGCTTAAAGACGTCGAATTACGTCTCTACCCTTAAAAAAAAATACCCTGCAATTTCTGCCCATGAAGGAGCTCTGATACCACTTGCAATATACCAGATGAATAATAATATGCAGAACATAAATATTTAGCAAGCAGTAATGGAACAACAAGAATATAGCTAGAAAAATACCATAATAACACCAAAAGGAACACCTTTATTAGAGATAGCAATGTTCACTTGCTTCTTCGAGGGGGAAACCTCCAACAGAGTAGAGATCTATTACAATAATCTCCAAGACAAAATATCCAATACCTCCTACTCTTATTTATACTAATTCTACCTTCTAAAGAAACTTCTAGAGGAATATCTTTCTAGAAGCAGAAGCTTCTATTAGGTCTTCTTACATTGACTTATTCTCCTTTATTTACTAGGCCTTATTAATTAATTACGACCTTTATTACATAGAAAGAATCTCCTACTAACTAATGACCCATGAAGAGGTGTTAGAATCAAATCCTAACAAGGTTGGCCTCCCTAATTGTGTTTTACCCTAATCATATGTGGACAAACTAGTTTTAAAGGCCTCCTATAAAAGGAGACATAAGACATTTCATTTTATCACAACTCTCTCACTTGAGAATCATATATTTGGCTGAAATTTATGCCCTTTTTGGGCATTTGTTCTATCTCTATCCTGTGAAAATCTTATGGATTCTTATACTTGTCTATTGTGGAGATAAAGTAGTGCACTACCTTCTTGGATGCTTGTTTCTTGCATGTTGATGGATATTTCTTGGTAGACAAGGGTTTTTCTTGCTTTCTATTGGAATTGCTAAGGAATTTTTTGAACATTGTTGGTAATTTCTACTTGTTTCAAACTTATTATTATATAAAAACCATTGGAGGAGTAAAAAGGTATACACCCTCAACCAAACCTATCATAATTGTTGGATAAGTCATTTTTCAAGGTTGCTAGAAGGAGTAAAAGGGCTTACACCCTTCTAGATTTACCTTGTTGTATTTTCTTTCTCTAGGGAATAAAAGGGTCTACACCCCTAAAGAAGTAGTAAGTACACCTCTTACATCCAAGACTCCATAACCCAATAGACTAAGCACTCTTCTACTTGCATTGGAGAAATAAATCCATTTCATTGAAATACATGATTTTTGGAGATATTGCATTTGCTCAAATTGGAATCTTTTCTTAGTGCCACAAGATTTCTTAAGACACTAAGGTGTCTAGATTAGCCTTGTTATTCTCTTGTTGTAGTTAATTAAATTATACAACCATTAGGGCTACAATAAAATGCTCTTAAACTCTTCCTTTACTCACTAGTATACCATTGAAATTTTCTTACAAGATGCCATATAAATTCTACTTCTCATTGGCTATATTTTTGATGGATTCTTTGCTGATTTTAGTGGATATATATTTGTGATGTAGAATTTTTTTTCGACAACCATAAGGATACCCTAATACATACTCTTTTGATAACTTCATAATAACATCCCTATTTTACCATCAAAGCTTGTGTTTAAGTATTGGAAACTTATCTACATGTTTAGTACTTGATCATCCAATAAATATTTGATTCTTTTGATGGTTAATTTTGTATTTAACAACTCTTTCCATTGTTGATATATATATTCGTTTAATGTTTCAATATTAAGACAACAAGCCTTAGTTGCTTGTCCCATTAAATATTTGTCTTGTATTTCAATCAATTGTCTTGTCTCAGGCATGTTCAACATTATCTTGCAGGTACACAACAATTTAGAAACCTCCCCTCATCAACAAGACTTGTTTCCAAACCTTTTTCCACTTCCAAACGTGACCTATAAGGGTTTCATTAGTCATTCTACCACTTTCCATTTGTAGTTAACAACTCTTTCCATTGTGTGTGTCTGTGTGTTTATATATATATATATATATATATATATATATTATTGCTGCAATATTAGGAAAACAAGCTTCACTTGCTTGTCCCATTAAATATTTGGCTTGTATTTCAATTAATTGTCTTATCTCGGGCATGTTTAACATTATTTTGCAGGTACACAACACTTTGGCAACTTCCCCTCATCAACAAGACTTGTTTCCAAACCTTTTTCCACTTCCAAACTTGACCTATAGGGGTTTCATTGGTCATTCTACCACTTTCCATCGCAACCCCCCTAGGGTCACCAGGATTCCCCCCTTGTGGTGACTTATCATCACTAAATCAAGGGGAGTATCTATATAAGGTGAGAGTGGGTAGTTACTCCCATAGTTGTCTCACTTTTTTGGATTGGGTTGGGCTTTTCCCAACCTACAATATGTGCAATGACAAGGCCAAATACATCACTATGAATCAATTCTAGAATCCCCTTTTCCCTTGTTTCTCTAGATGGGAACCATACTCGATTTTTTTTTCCATATATACAATGTTCACAAAAGTCAACTTCTAAATTACAATTAGGAAAATATTCGATTATACCTTTGTTGTGTATAGCTCAAATTCATTTTTCTCCAATGTGTCCCATCCTCTTGTGCCATAGCATGGATGGGTTGACTTGATGATGAATTTTCGAGTCGGTTTTAATCGACTCAGCCTGAGTTTATTTGAGTCAAGTTGAATTTGAGCGTCTTCAGGAACAACAATGTTGTTTCATCTAGTCGAGTCCGCGTTCCCTAACAACTTGTATATGGTTCCAAGTTGAACTCCTTTCATTAAGACCATCGTACCTTCGACCATCTTGCACATATCCTTCTGAAATAAAGTGTGCACTCCTACATCAGTCATCTTACTAACATATATCAGATTTATAGCCAAACCTTGAATATGTAGTACACTTGGAAGTGTTCTACTCCTCCCATCTTGCAACATCAGTCAGACTTTGCCCCATTTGAAAATTTCAGTTGTCGAGTCATCCCCCAAAAACACATCGCCTCCTTCATATCATTCATATTCGTAGAACCATTCTCTATGCGGTGTCATATTATCGGATCCTCCTAAGTCGATCAACCAAACATCTTAATCTGACTGTGTATTCGTCGATGCAAGGTACACATCACCTCCCTTATCTAGATTCACCTTTATCTTAGTCGACTACTTCTCATCGGATCCTGTATTGAATTACATTTCCTTCCACTTGTATTCCCTTTTGTAATTCCCAACTTTATCACATTTACAACATCTTCTCATCGATTGAACATAGGATTTAGATCTACTCTTCAACTTAGACTTTCTACTGGAGAATTTTCCTTTATCTTTATCAACAGGTCGACCTTTGACCACTAATGCATCTTTGGTCAATCCTTCCATGTTCTTCCTTCTCATTTCTTATAAGAGTAGAAATGAAATCATGTATTCTAGCACCAATGTGGTTGAATTACTCCCTATAGCCACGACTAAGATATTCCAAGAGTCCGGTAAGCACATAATAGGCTAATACATTTATCCTCCTCAATGATTTTAATATCCATAGAAGATAACTAGCTTATTATGGCATAAAACACATTGAAATGCTTAGTCACCAAACTATCCTCACTCATTTTCAGAAGATACAGTTTCTTTCTAAGCAACAACTTGTTTACCAGGGATTTCAACTGGTACAATCTCCCCAACTTGTCCCATAATTTCTTGATTGAATATTCACTTGAGACATTCAACAACATTGAATCTACAAGACAAAGTCGAATTGTACTCCTTTTTGTTCTCTCGGGTTTCTCCCATTCTTCTCTCGACATACTTGTCAGAATGGTACTTGGACAGACTGTTGCCCACTGTTCTCAATCTATAAGGAAATCTTCAATTTTAAGCTTCTAAAGCTCAAAATTCTGGCCATTGAAGTTTTTGATCTCTATTCTCAAGCTACTTGCCATTCTTTTAAGCATACTTTAAATATTTTTGACTTATGACTCTGACTAGACCTAGGGTTTAGCTCAGATCTGAGGTTGTTAAACCAAGTTATAATACCACATGTTAGGAAATAGAACACTTCCATGTTAAACCTAATAGAAGAGAGGAATAAATATTCAACCTATAAAAGAAATGACAAAGCAAACACACAAATACATAGAGATTTTACCCTGGAAACCCAAACAGGAAAACCAACATTCCTTGAGCGTCTTTCTCTCTTGTTGTCTTATTCATTTTGAACAAAATGTTACATGTATAACCTTGGTCTGCACCTAAGACACAATCGACATCATACCTTCTTGCTTTACATAAGGAAAACCATGTAGCTAATTCGACTTACATCTACATGACCAACAACCTCTAAAATGATTAATCTAAAGATTAACTAAAGATTTTCTTTTACAACATTACAACATGGCTTATTTATAGGATTTATAGTAGGAAAACCCCTAAAGAAAGGTGCCCAAGAAATGTTTACATATCCACGTAGATAATTGGCTATGATCGACTACCAAGTCGTATTACTAGTCGACTAGTATTCGTCCTTCATTCGATCTTTAGTCGGTTTTCACATGACCACCTGTTGACCTCTTGTCAGTTGACCTCTTCAACTTGTTTTCATTTATTTTGATTTTGACTTTGCTCGGTCGATCCACCTTGACCTTCAACTCTCATTGCAAAGCATATAACAACCCATCATTCGAGGACTTAGTGAATGTCCATAAGACTCTATACAATTGACTAGTATGGTAATATACATTAGAAACTAGATTTAGCCAACACACACTAAGGCCTAGCCATCAATACACATTCCATGTTTGGAGGTAATGGGTGAAAAAATTTAGAAATTTTATCTCGTTGACAAGCAAGATATAATTAAGAAGTAAAAAAAACACTCTAGAGTGTGTAATGATGATCAAGTCTTAGGGGGCTAAGCCTTTTACATAAGAAATTCCTCATTCTAGATTATTGTACTATAATTCCTCCCATGGGGGTAAGGATCATGCATAAAGAAGAAGAAGTAGAAGAAAATTTGAAGGGGTCATAAGACCTGACTGGACTTTTGAACTCTGATTTTGAACAAATGACTTGTTCAACCGTTGTGGATCATCGCCTGCCTGGTGTAACTATGGGGGTAACAAAGAGAAAATGTGAGAAACTATCCTTTTAATATATGAATATGAATAAGAATCACATAATTGTTATCTTCAATCTCAATTTGAGTGTGAACAACCAACTTACCTCTTGAATATTTGAATTTTAATTCAAGTCATGTGGCCATTAGAAATTCACTCTTAAGGCTATTGGGTAAGTTTGTCTCCTTGGGAAAGTGATTTGTTTTAGTGTTTGGTCATCTTTCCTTATTGAATTTTTTGTAACATCATCCTTTTGGTAGGTGTAAGGATGGTGGCTTATAAATATTCCATGTTACTCATATGAAGGAAGTGGGAAAACCCAATTTAGTTTGGTGTGCGGGTAGTCTTGCCAAGTCATCTCAAAAGAGTTAATCGATGACCAGGACTTCTCCTTTTTTGACAATTTTGTTGTTTTTTTACCAAATGCTCCATTGTGGTTTCATTGTCTCCTCTTTGTTGTTCACCTTTGTCTTCCTCTTCTTGTTCTGCATGGTGTTTTCCTTGTGTTTATTTTAGTGTTTGGTCTTCTTACTTTGTGGTTTAAACCTCATCTTTTTAGTAATTACAAAAATAGAATTTAAGGATTTTGTAAATATTTTAACTTGATCTCCATATTACTTAATTTATTTTAATTTACATATTAATATTTATTGAAAATTAAAATAAATTATTAAATATAAATTATTATTTAAAAAATCAAAACAAACATTTTAACTATTTTAATAAAAAAAAATTATTTTAATTTTTTATATGATATTTAATTTTTTTATTAAAATTGAGAATTCATTTACTTAAAATTTCTCATGATATTGGGTAGAACTTAGGTGAAACATAATTTAAAAGAATAAGTAACTTAGACATAGATTTTGATTCAAGTGAAATCTTATTTAGAAAACTAGTCCTTGGATTATGTAAAATGCAACAATATCATTTACTAACTTAAATTAATGCAGACTGCTTTCTGTAATACATGCTGTCGGCTGTAGTTCTTCTGAGCCGAGCTAAGACACTCGGATCCAGATCCAGGTTCCATGAAGTTTATCAAGATCCATTGCAGCAGCAGATGATGGTCATAAGCAGACTGCGCTGTTCGTGTTTGAGGACTTACTGGCAGATGCAGCCTTATCATCCGCCTGCGCTATTCGTGTTTGGGGACTCACTGGCAGATGCGGGCAATAACAATTTCATTCCCAAATGCGCTGCTCGTGCAGACTTCCCTCCGTATGGCATGTCCTTCTTCCGCCATCCCACGGGCCACTTCACAAATGACCGCACCGCCATTGA
>SNQJ01S0048345.1:0-10262 GCA_010110895.2 Picea sitchensis | reverse complement strand
CTTGGAGACAACGCTAATGAAGATTTGCAGTGTGAACAGGGATGACTAGGATTTAAGAGTACTAGTAGTATTGTGGGCCTATAGAACCACTTGCAAGAAACTAACAATGAAGACCCCTTTTAGGTTGGTGTATAGTCTCGAAGTCGTTGTCCCAATGGAATATTTGGTGCCAAGCCTAAGAATTGATGCCTTTATAGATATGGATGATACTGGCATTATTCGAGAGAGGCTTTCCTAGTTGGTTGAACTAGAAGAAGACAAATTTATTCCATCAGCAGGTATAGAAGGAAAGAGAGAAGGCTTACCATGACAGGCACATCAAGAAGAAGACATTTAAACAAGGTGATTTATTATTGGTATATGATCTAGTACCAGTTCATCAAACACCTTGGGAAGTTCATAATGCAATGGCTCAGGCCATATGAGATCACCTATGTTACAGAAGGAGGACCTACGCAGTTGAAGACTTTGAATGGAGAATGGAAGGAAGGATTAGTGAATGGAAGCTGACTGAAGTTGTACTATGAAAATCATCTACCTCACAACTCTTAGTAAAAGCATAAGGAAAAGGGTCTAGGTACTAGGTGTAGTTGAAACTAGGTACCAGACAGAGAAACGACAGTCTGCATAGGGAATGAGAGAAAACAGAGACACAAGTATCTGTCTTATATAGATGCATGAAAACACTGATATTATGATGGCTTAAACAAATTTACAATTTGGTAAGTATATTTAGTTCTTCACAGTTCACATGCAATAACCTCATAATTTAAGAACTTAACTTGAAATCTCATTGTTTAACGGCTTCAACCTTCACAATGTTCATTTTCAGCTACAATGCTTTGAGAAAGCTACTAGAACTCAAACAGAATCATTTAAATATGGTGAGAATCATTTAAATATTTAAGACAATTGAGTATGTCGTATTTTAGATTGTTCTAGATTTCATAAATAAAATAGTTGAAGCCCTGACTAAGAAATTTGAAGTCCACCATCAGGAGAGCATGCCTTACCATCCCCAAGAAAATGAGACAGTGGAAGCATTCAATAAGATCTTGGAGACAACGCTAACGAAGATTTGCAGTGTGACTAGGGATGATTAGGATTTAAGAGTACCATTAGTATTGTGGGCCTATAGAACCACTTGCAAGAAACTAATGATGCAGACCTCTTTTAAGTTGGTGTATGGTCTAGAAGCTGTTGTCCCAGTGGAATATTTGGTGAGAAGCCTAAGAATTTATTCCTTTATAGATATGGATGATACTAGCACTGTTTGAGAGAGGCTTTCCTAGTTGGTTGAACTAGACGAAGACAAAGTTATTCCATCAGCAGGTACAGAAGGAAAGAGATAAGGATTATCATGATAGGCACATCAAGAAGAAGGAATTTAAACAAGGTGATTTAGTATTGGCATATGATCTAGTACCAGTTCATCAAACACCCTGGGAAGTTCATAACGCAATGGCTCGAGCCATATGAGATCACATATGTTACAAAAGGAGGACCTACGCAGTTGAAGACTTTGAATGGAGAATGGAAGGAAGGATTAGTGAATGGCAGCCGACTGAAGTAGTACTATGAAAACAATCTACCTTTCAACTCTCAGTAAAAGCATAAGGAAAAGGGTCAAGCTACTAGGTGCAGTTGAAATTGGGTACCAGACAGAGAAAAGACAGTCTGCATAGGGAATGAGAGAAAACATAGACACAAGTATCTATCTTATCTTATGTAGATGTTGTGAGATATTATGATACAGGTTGGATATGTATATGAGGGTGTTAGCCCCATTTTGTACTATAAACACCATATTTTTTGAAATATCTAAAAGGGATCTTCAACTTTACTTATATTTTTCAATGTGTACATTGATTAGATGTTTTGTTTGATTTTAAATATGTGACAAATTCCAATCTAAAACATAGTTAGAATAAGAATCAGATACATAATTAGAACTTCTAGGAATATGATAATATGTAATAAAATAAAAATGTCATTCTAAAAGACTTACCCGTAGGAATCGTCGGAGTAAAGAAGTATCACGCACGCAGTAACGATCGTTCGGTAACAGTTGTTCAACTAACGCACTGCTAACTGGGAATCCAGGTGAATTTCTAATGTATGGATAACATGTGAGATAGAATCATGTAAAATTTCTATAAAAACGCTATATTCAACCACATTGTTCATGGATGGCCCTAGGCATATGCCTCCTAAAGACACAAATAGACCCTCGGGTGAATAAATCACCTAAGCGGTGGAAGCCAAGTTTCGTATGTGACGACTGGCCCCGTCTGCGAATCCTAGGTAGACTGGCGACTTCGTTGACATATGTCAACCAAGTGAAAATTCAATAAGCAGCCCGAAGATGAAAAAGAAAAAGATATATACACTAAATTACATTAGTATACAAAGAGCTTCACCTAATCTTGGGGCTCAAGCATAGTATCATTTCAAGTAGAGCCCATTTCTGAGCTCGCATGACTTGCCTGCCCCCAACGGTTCTTTGGCTTCATCATACAAGAGGAACTAGTCACCCTTAGCATACAACTGAGGACAACCAGACTTATCATATTGAACCTTGACACGTCGTTTGTTTTCCTCGATAGCTGTAGAGGCATCTCGATGTTGCTCATCAAGACTCTCTAGGTGTAGAAGGTGATGTTCAATATTGGAAGTGTTAGGTAGGAATGCGACTACCAACTTAACAGAAGGGATTTCACATTCAATGGGTAATATTGACTCCACACCTTGTACTAACTGGAAAGGGGAAAATCTAGTGGTAGTCTTGACCGAGGTTCGGTATGCCCAAAGTGCAGGGTATAGCATGATGTGTCAGTAGGACTTACTCTGATTGACAATTTTTTGAAAAATGGTCTTGAGAGACTTGTTCTCTACTTGTCCATTTTCCTGGGGATAATAAGGAGAAGAGTGACCATGCTTAAACCCCAATTTAGCTGCTATTTCTTCCATCATCTCATTCTGAAAGTGACTTCCATGGTCAGTGACAATCTCACTTAGGATACTGAATCAGACGATAATCTATTTGAATACGAAGAAGGTTTCAATATTCCCATTAGATTTAATTGTAGGCATGGCCTCGACCCATTTATTAAAGTAGTCAACAACCACAATAATGTGTTGATGCCCCCAACTTGCAATCAATGAAGTCCATGCCCCACTTAGTGAAGGGATTGTTGATAATAAATGGGTGAAGAGGGGATGGTGTGAGTGCATTTTTCGAGTGATAGAGGTGACACTTCTTAACCGCTTCACTACAATCCTTAAATATAGTATGCCAGAAATAACCGGCTCGCAAAATTTTTTGGGATGTTGCAAGCCCGAATAAATGACCACCACAAGCCCCACTGTGGAAATCATTTAGGATAGAATCATCCTCTCTGATATTTAATCAACGATGCAAGATATCATCTATTCCTCGACGATACAAAGTGTCACTGAAAATAGTATATTTCTTGGCTTATTATCTTATACACTATCGATCATCTCATGAGAGATGCTGAGGGAACTTCCAATACTGAAGATAGAGCATGATGTCTCCATACCAGGGGCCAGATGATGATGTGTTCATACGGAAAAAAATCGACATGGATAACGTCCTCATCTAATTGTGGGAAATCAGATATCAACTCTACAAAGACTAGGGACTTCTAGAATTTAGTGGAAGCGAATTCAAGATCAAACTCCTGCAAAATTACACTCCATTTATTATGTTTCCCTCCTATGATATGATATGTGATATGTGATATGTGTAGTGTAGTGTAGTGTAGTAAATTTTGAATAAATAATATGTGTAGTGTAGTGTAGTAAATTTTGAATAAATAACGTGCTTGTGGAGCTCATCATCCTCCAACTAGAACCATACCTACCATATAATCTTCTCGAGGTTTCCAGCAAGGGTGTCTCTATACCAAATATTTTCAAAAGCACGAATTATCTATGGTCTCGCTCATCCTATATTAAAGGGGTTTCCTTATTCAAAAGACCAAATAAGAGGAAAGGGGCCCTGGATCCCAGCTTAAGAGGATGAGGATACACGAATGATACCTTTAGTGATAGTAGCATAGCTCACTATAAACCTACGAAGAAAGAGATGTTGTTCACTATATGTAAGGCAACTCACATTGCCTCAACTCTACCATGATCCTAGTCTCGTAAACTAGAAAACCTAACAAACAACTATTAGACTTAATGAAAAGATGCATTTATGAGGGTTTTAACTCTAAGCAAGATCACAAGGTAAGCTTCGACTATGTGGTTAAAGATCATGAAACGCGAAAGTCATGGTACGTTGAAAGGTTGCTCCAACGTTGCAGTTCCTGCTGAAAAATAAATGTCGCCTTGTGTTGATCCTCAAGTTTAATTTGAATTTGATTATATCCCCAAAATCAGTCCATGAAAGAAAATACTCCGGCTCTGCCACACTCATCGAGAATATGATCGATGAAAGGTGGGGGTTGTCTTCGCATAAGCCTTGTTTAGGTCACTAAATCCACCACAAGCACACCACAAGCCCCCGTGTGGAAATAGTTTAGGATAGACTCCGCCTCTCCATGAGTTAAGAATGATGCAAGATATCATCTATTCATCGAAGAAACAAAGTGTCACTGACGATAGTATAACTCTTAGCTTGGTACCTTACACACCATTGATCATCTCGTGATATATGTTGAGGGAACTTCAAAGTCTGAATACAGGGCACAATGTCTCCATACCGGGGGTCAAACGATGACAAGAAATATGTGTTCGTCCACAAAAAAATCGGCATGGATAGCATCCTCATCTAATCGTGGGAAATTAGATATCAACTCTACAAAGATTAAGGACTTATTGGATTTAGCGAAAGCGTAATCGAGATCAAACTCCTACAAAATCAAAAATTCCATTTATTATATTTCCCTCCTATAATATGTCGGGTAACGATGTATTGAAATGGATTGACATCAGTGACCACCATAGTCTTGCAAATTAATATGTAATGACGCAAACCTTGGACTGCATGAACAACAACCAAATCTAGCTTTTCGACGTGAGTGTAGTTGAGTTCAAGACTGAGTAAATTTCGACTAAGATAATAAATAACATGCTTGTGGAGCTCGTCATCCTTCTGAACTAGAACCATACCAATTGTATCCTCAGACGTGGCAATGTAAAGTAAGTAATCTCTACTATAGTCTAGAGGCTTCAACAGAGGCACCGACACCAAATCTTTCTTCAAAGCATTGAAGGACTCTTGCGCTCGCTCATACCAGATAAAAGGGGTGTCCTTCTTCAAAAGAAAAATGACATGTCATAGTCTAGGCTCATGTTGCTCTTCACTGAGGGTTTGATGGAACCCTTTAAGGGTTGGGTAAAGGCTTTTAAGCCTACCAACCTGCAGTATGCTATCTGGAGGATGAGAGACCTAGGACTAGCTGCAAAGCCGAAATTTTTTCCTAGACCACCTCTTAACACTGGAGGAAGAGACCAGAGACCTCCGATGAACCCAGGAGGGAGTGACCCAAGGGGCTTTGATAAGGGAAGAGGTAGGATGGACAAGAATACTAGAAGGGAACTAAGGACGAAGAAACTATGCTACACATGCAAAGAGCCATGGAACCCATCCCACAAATGCATGGGTCGTGGCCAAGTGCATTACATAGAGGTCACATAAGACAATGAAGAGGATGATGTTTTTAGAGACATCCAAAACATAGAGGCAATCACCACCAAAATTGCAGAGGAGGGAGCTACAGGTCATGACAGTACGACATAAGAGATATCTACTTGGCAAGATTTCAGCATGTGTGGACAAAAAGGGGAAGTTTCACTATGCACCAAAGATTCATGGGATCATTAACAAACACGGTAAGGTGTTTGGACCTATTCCACTAGGTGTGCCACCTGACAAGGGATTTGTGCATAAACTTGATGGTTTGGTGATGAGAAGTCGAAAGTACCCATAAGGGAAGAAAACATTCCAACACCAATATTCTCGGTTGGCGATCAATAATTATCGATCATAGGGATCGACTATCCAAGAGATGCATTAGGGATAAGGTACGCAAAGGATAACTGATCGATCATTTCAATCTTCCCTTCATGAGGAAAACAAAGAGTACGGAAAATGAACAATACGACGACGATCATAGCATAAGTCCAATTGTAACCTAGAAACAAGTTATAATAAAGAGGCGCATCCACTACCTCTACTTCCACCTCTACCATCTTCTGGCCTAATTGGATTGGAAAGGAAGGGAGAATACCGTGGGGAAAGAAGGAATGAGCATCAAAAGCAATCAACATGTTTGATGATTTGGAAAGGGTCGGAGAACCGAGAGCTTTCCAAAAAACCAGGGACATCACACACGTAGCAGAACCTTCATCAACAACTGCATGTTTGATGGTATACTTTGAATAATCCACATTGATTTGGAAAGCCACGATCGCCATCTTGTGAGTGTTGGTTTTGACCAGCCATGTTTTCAACATTTGAGGAGATCGAGGCTACGTGTTGATTGTGTGGGAATGGATTCGTCGGCACGACAGGCGATTGAGATAAAAGCCTCGCAACTTCTACAAGTTTGGGGCACAATTGGGTAAGGTGATCATCTGTGAAAACCTTAGAGGGAAACTTAACCTTACGTTTTTCTTATTTTCCCTCTGTAGCACTATTACCTATCTTATCAATATTTTCCTTGGATTTATTACCATTTTTCCCACCCTTACGGTTATTACATCCTTTTTTCTTATTCCCTCCTAGTGGCTAGTTACGATTCAAGTTGGTCGACGATTTCACTGAGTGTACATCCACCGAATGAGTGGGATTAGAGGATACAGACGAATTTGGTCTTCCTACAGTCTATTTTAAAGACAAATCTTTTATCTGTTTTGTCACCGAGTCTATGGAATTTGCATTGGCAGAGCCTACAATGCCATCAGAATGAGGTCCGGTCTTTTGTCTAAGGTCGTAAGTAGACCGTGGTGCCTCAGGAAGGAGGTGGTATAGCATCCCAGACTGAGCATATATCAAATCTAATTGTTGGGCTCTAAAGATAACTTCTTCCTCATTAGTAACCCCGGAAGTAGAAACGTCCTTCGATTTAGGAGGATGTAAGGACTTAGCAAACCACTCTAACAGAAAGGTCGGGGGTATAGGGGTCTTAATCAACCTCTTCCATCTATGCCACTCCTGGATATGGTCCGAGATATGAGTGGTGATATCCTGGCATAAAGTAGACAAAAGATCTAAAACAACATCAAAACGAATGGGAAACTGGAAGTGGTTAAGAAAGACCATCACCAACTGATTAAAATTCCCATATGCCCCCCTTAGTAGCTCAATATACCATTTCACAACAACTCCGATAAAGGTGCATTGAAATAATCTCAAACGAATATAATCGTCGTTAAGGGAGTTTGATGAGCACCAAAGGTGAAAGGTAGTGATGTGATCACCGAGATTCTCTCCATTCTTACCTTCAAACTTTGGGATGTCTGAAGGAAGTTTGGTGGGGGTCGGGGGCCATGTAGGATCGTGACTCATAGGGTTATTCATTAACTTAGCCAAATCTGATAGATTAAGCGTGGCGAGAAAAGGGAGATGGGGTTGCAAGATCTAGCCCCAACCTCCTGGGAAATATTTTTATTGTGGATTCGAAGGTCATCCAAGGTTCTAGTAAATACCATGGCCCTATCCGACATTATAAGGCCCTCCTCTGGGCTGACTCATATAAGGTGGGTTGGGCATCATTCCAGCTGGAATGTTCTGTTGAGGATTACAGAAACTTCCCCCATCCAGATAAGATCTAGATTGGGGTTTTCCCAAAGTGTGAAACTAACTTCCCCCAAGTTGGAAACAAGAGGATAGAGGTGGATTCATCATGCCAAGTGTATTGGTCGAAATCTGTCGAGGAGGTAGGATTGTAGGATGAAACTTGAGTCGAAACTTGTCCGACAAGTTGACTATTCCACCTAGAAGTAGGAGGATTGGACCCAAGATTAAAAGAAGGCACACCTCCCATATAAGGAGTCATTTGAGAGATTTGAGATCCACCAAATGAAAAAGGAGTGTACAAAGGGGTGATTCCCCTGAGCCCAATGCTAGCATTAGGGCCAGCAACTTGGATGGAGTTAAAAAAATACAAGGTGAAGTTAGGCATACCATAAGATAATGGACTAGAAGCCAAATGGATGGACTAAACATTGTAGCCTGGTGAGTGGCCAAGAGACCCAAAGGGGTTCGAGGCAGTAGTATGAGCATTAACTATAAGACGAGCCACAGTAATGATAGGTGCCTCCAATACCACAACCATGGATGTTGCAAGATTTGAAGGGGTGCCATTAACTACACTGGGTATGGGAGTTGAAGGGATCCATGAATTCTGAAGACCAGGTTCAGTACTCATCCTTGTAGAATCCCAAGTTTGAGTGGTGGATGTGTGTGTACCATGTGTAATGACTCTACACCTTTTAGAAGGCAACAACACGAAATTCGATGGTAACTGTAACAAGCGACGGTATCGACGGGGTGACTGGTCTGACTCCATGATGACTTAAGACTCTAAAGATAAAAATATATCCTCAGGCCAGCTAATAAGAAAAGAGCACACCAAAAGTCAAACAGCCAATATGCATGCAAACGGGAAAAAGTGGTTGAGTGGCCTCCCTCCCTAAAGAAGGCATGTCTCATCCAAGAGGGACTTGAGACTCCTCGCTAAAGATCGGAGGTAACATAATCAGTTATAGGGTCCCTCGTGGGCTTAACAACCAGTCGGTCAGATCCCCCAGGAGAGGTAATCCTCCATAAAGGTTGTGTGTTGTCCGACCCCTATCTGACCCAGGGTACCTGCAGAATAACCCCTGCAAGTAAACTATGAGATACCTAAGTCAAGCAACTAACAAACCACTGTATAATCGATGCACAGGCGAGCAGTCGTAAGTCCGGATCACCATATGGGCAGGGTAGCAAATCCCGAAACCTTGAAAGTACTGCCTCTCACAGAGGTACGGGCACTAACAAGATCCCCAAATACGAATAAATCCACAGAAATATCCTTGACGCTAGGCTAGTATCCGGGGGATATCCCTTCAACCAACTTCGCGCGACCTCGTGATTAACTCCGGTGTGAGCGGAGCCTCCTGATATTACCAATTATGCAATGGATTTCTCCACTCCCTAACTCAGACACATATGTTGATTTAATTGCCTTCGAGAAGTTTACTCACAAAATTCTATTCCAAGGCACTAAATCCTATACTAGTTTGTGTACCCTAGAAAATAAAATCGTTACTAATAAACTTTAGATTACAGCGTTGATTTTATGGCTGTGATTACTCAAAAAGGTATATGGTAATGAAACCAATGGTGTTATGACTCTGGAAGAAAGTAAATATGAAGATAATGCAAAGTCCTAACTTTAACTTTTGATGAATGATATGCTCCTAAAAAATGATACAATTTCCAAATTCAAATCTACGATTTAGAAGTAAAGGTGCAATCTTACACAGTATGTACTAAGCTAATGATAAAAAATCGAAAGAAAAAAATGCCAAGCAATGCAAAATGCCTATAATTTCTTTTGTATTTTCAATATAGTAAAACTGAAAATGTATGGACTGAAAAGTGACTTGATATATAAACCTAATGTATATAAAATAAAGACAACTCGAGTTAATAACACATACTAGTCAGTACGTTTGATCATAATCCTTATCTTTTAAATTCATAATCCAAAATTATTTTCTAACACTCTAACTTCATTTATTCTGGATAATGAATAAAGTAAATAAATTTGAAAATAAATGTAATTTATTGTTTAGTACACGTTGACATACTCTTTCTCATTCAAATTTGAAAATAAATGTAATATTGTTTTAGTGGAGAATTTTCTTCGTATATAAAATACATGCTCACACGCTACATAGAGCAAACAATCTCATTTTCAATTCATGCATTTAATTGTTACTTGAATATTATATTCAAATTGTGTGTAAAATTCCATATATAATACTAGTATTTGAGAATTTTAAATCATATTTTAAACAAAATATCAAAGAATTTATGCACTCCCAACTTGGTTTAGTGTCCTAGTTTTCAATTAGACACACATATCTCTCTCCCTAAGTGTGGCGGTCTCTCCCTAAGTTGCATTGCATGCCTCATGCAGGGAGAATCATTGGATTGATAGATTGACAATCTTACCACATATTTTAAAGCTTGCTCCAATGGAAGGTCTAAGGGTTTTTACTTATGAGTTACCACA
>SNQJ01S0048344.1:24025-47724 GCA_010110895.2 Picea sitchensis | reverse complement strand
TTCGAGCACTTCTGTGGCAACGACTCCAGCTGTCCTGCGAATCTTCTATCCCTCATTCGAACCGTAACGCACACCCTGATGCATCGATCTCGAACGGCTCCACTGGTACCTCCACGGTGCGAGTTGGTACCTGGTACCGCCATCCTGTTCCAAGAATAGCAATGGTACCTAACCCAAGTGATATCAGTTCCATTATCAAATTAAAGCATTAAAATGCATAATAATAGCTTGAAATTCAAAGATACCTTAGGTGACCCCTTTGAATGGTAAAGGGATGTTGATTATGTCAAAATGAGGTCAAAAAGGGTGGTACTGGCATATAGTTGGAGGTCTGTGGTATATAGTATAGGCAAAGAAAATGGTCAAAACCGGGGACCAACAATGAGGAACTACGTATTGTACCACATATCACTGGAAAAAAAATGACATGTAATATCCATCTATTATATTATTTCCTGCAAATTCACTGATCTTCATTATATTATTCCTCAGATAAGCATGGGTTCCTTATCCACACTTGTGGGGCTACCATAATTTTCTACTAGACTTGCTTCAAAGGTTGACATCAATGATAGCCAACCCAAATAATCAAGAATATACCCCTTGGTATTGATGGAAACACTTTGATGCAACACTGAAGTCATGGTGCACTCATGCTCCCCCTATGACCATCACTCCCCTTGGAATCATGCCTTTGTGATTTTTCTCCATGCATCTGATTAATCTCTCCCCCTTTGACATCAATGGAAAAGGGTAGCTCCTCTTTGGGGTTGCTCGCCCTGACTGAACTCTCCTTGGGGCTAATCCATTGAACTAAACTATCCTCTTTCCTCTTCATGGTTCTTCCTTTTGTAAATCTATGACATATCAGAAAATCATTCAAAAATCATTGTGGGACAGAAACTATTATGAGTTTTTGGTGAAGATACTCAAAATCTTCCCGTGGAAGCAATTTGGTAAATATATCTACAATATGTTCTTTGGTCCCAACATACTCAACTATGATGTTCTTCTCTACAACCCGTTCCCTTATAAAATGAAACTTGATCCGAATATGCTTCGTCTTGGAGTGTATCACTAGATTCTTTGAGACAGTGATGGCACTTGTGTTATCATAAAATAACAGAATGGGCTCATCATACTCAACCTGTATATATTTCAATGTTTGTTTAATACATAAAACATGTGTACAACATGATGTTGTGGAAATATACTTTGCTTCAACTGTAGACAATGAAACTGATGAATGTTTCTTTCTTAGCCAAGATACCAAACACTCACCCAAGTATAAAGATGCTCCACTTGGACTTCTTTGTGTTGATGTTTTGGTAGTTGCGAGAGGTATTAACCTCCAAGTGTAACATTTATACTTAGATTAGAATATTTCGTAAGTAATAGAACCCTTAAAAATCCATGTTTAAACCCTAGAATATAATTCAGCCCAAGGAGACTAATAATAAAGAATTAGAAGGACCAAAAATGCGTTCTCAGAGAGACCCTTCTCAGAGATATTCCTCTCAGAGNGTCAACCCTACCTAGAAAATTTACCTAACAGACTAGTATAAATAAAGGCAGGTGTTGGCTCATTTGACACACACACTCACTCACTCACAACATATAGTGCACAAGTTTGAGGAGAAATTGTTGCAGTGGTTATGCAGAAGGGGGGGGCACAAGTATGAGGAAGGTGACACAACAATTGCAGTGGTGAAGTCTCTCCTTGCTCAATCTTTCTGGTATGAAAAAGCTTACAGTTTGAAGAGCTATCAGACAGTTCGGGAAGCTATCAGACATATCTCTCTAATACGGAGCTATCTGACAGTCCGGGGAGATATCAAGAAGCTTAACATCGAGCGGGAGTAAGCAAAGCAATATGAGCTATAATTACCGGTAGAGTTGTTAATCTGGTGACCCTTCCTACCTTACCCAGTCATCCCCAGGCTTTCACTTATTGACTCGAAGAATGAGTTTTGGATTGCTGAGCTTAAGCCAAGGTTATCCCTCAGCCTTGGATTCTTTACCTGTTCAGGGGAGACCCCCATCTTTTTGTTGAAACCACCTCTCTCTTGTGCATTTCTCTTGTTGAAGGTACACTCTATTGGTATTGTGTTGTTGTTGCAACAATGATATTTATGGTTAGGGTTTATCTATTGGTTCTAGTGTGGAATTTATGTAATCATTCCATCTAAGAAAAGGTTAGTGTGCTCGGGGGTGGCATAGTGAATTCCTATGGTTGGGTGACAATTATGTAACATTTTCTATGGTTAAAAGAGCATACCAAAATTTTAACATGCTATGAGAGATGGTTTTATTCGTACTAGTCTAACCGTTGGAAGGAATATCCACATTTTCCCCCATTTTCAAGCTCATTGAGAACTTACTGAACCCACCAAGAAGGTTTCCTAAGTAGGGCACATATTTTTCCTGAATAAGATCTGGAATTTTCTGAAGTTGAAAAATTAGGGTTTTCTAAAAAAACCCTAGGTCAAGGTGTCTGGAATTTAAAGTTTGAGTTGAAGTTGATTCTTGAAGAAAGGAGGTCACCTTGGCATAGAAGGATTCATTGAAGAAGAAATTAAAGAGACATAGGGAGATGAGGTAGTGCTAGTTGCAACACGAGTTGTAGTGCTAGATGCAACACCAGTTGCACTGCTGGTTGCAATACCAATTGCATTCTCTCTGGACCAATGGAGTTTCTATGAAACATTAGGTCTAATTTTTGGTTTTCCTAGTGTGCCTTACCCTAGTGCATCTCCAACTATCTTCATATTGCAAGTTGGAGCACATTGAAGTTTTAGGATTCGTCTTTGCTTACTGCGTTTTGCCACTCCTACCAAAGGTATGTACTTGTATATGTTTAAATTGTATCACTTTCTTGAGGATGTTTGCAGGAGAAAGGGATATTTTGTCCAAACAATGATTGTATATCTAGAGGGATATCAAATCC
This sequence comes from Picea sitchensis, assembly GCA_010110895.2. Classification (NCBI taxonomy): domain Eukaryota; kingdom Viridiplantae; phylum Streptophyta; class Pinopsida; order Pinales; family Pinaceae; genus Picea; species Picea sitchensis. Next base: position 44,777 of record SNQJ01S0048344.1, on the reverse strand, counting down.
AATAAATTCAGAGGAACAACGCACTCCAGGCTTGATTGTTTTGATATGTCTCTAGTTGTTATGGCATTATTGTGATCTTATGAACATCTAGTTGTATTTTGATCTATTGAAGTTATGATTATCATACTAACCTTTGGTCAAAGTTAAAGTATTATATTGATTAAGGTTGAGATTTTAGATTTTACTTCCATTACATTCTCTAACTTAGATTCTGTCAAGAAAGCATATTGTCTTAGTACAGGAGATAGGTTGGAGAGAATACTTTTCATCTTGAATTAAGGAGACTCAAAAGAAAAAAAAGAAAAACACTCATTCTTGGAGACAAGACCCCAAGTTCCAAGTTTGAATGATTAAATTGATAATTTTCCAACTTGCAGATATCAAGTTTGATAATTGCTACATTACAAGTAAACACTATAGTTGTGACAACAATCCTTGAAAGGGTCTATTACTGCTAGATACAATGAATACTTGGTATCTTGCAAGTACTATTGATATAAATGCTTATTGTACTTGTTTGCAATATTAACTAACATCTACTCTAGGAGATACTTCATGTTTTTCTTCCAGGAAGGAAACCTTGGTAATTCTATGATTATTACCATGATTTTGTTTTATTCTTGTTAACATAGATATGTTCTTATGAAGATGCTATTATATTGGAAATAATTTTTCTCTTGTTTCTCTTGTCTCGAGCAGGTTATTTTGTAAATTCCATGGAGGTTGCTATGAAAATATTGTTGTTCTTGTTTCTTGTTTCGGGAAGGTTACCATGGAGGAATGATTGGTCACAACACTAGAAGAGCATTGTTCTTATTTCTTATTATTGAATTTTTATTTTGGCTCTTGTTCCAGGTAGGTCACAAGTGACAGATCTAAGAAGGAGATACTATGCCAATTGTTCTCGTTATTGTTTTTATTATTATTATAAGAGTATTATTCTTTATATTGTCTTCCCTTGTTGTTGGTATTGTTCTAGGCAGGTCACAGGTGATAAATATGGATGGAGATATAGTGATGGTTGCAGGAGGCAACATATTAGATGGTCTCTAGTTTGAGACATGGAGCGGACTATCCAGATAAGAAGTTGTATACATGACCGTATACATCCATGCACTGAAGTAAAAGATGACGAAGTTAAAACCTTCTGGAAATAATGGTACTTCTGTGAGATACATAGTGTTGTTTTCTTTTCGTCACTTGGGTGAGAAAAAGAATGACACTTGCATGTCTAGTTGGGCTTGCTAGACAAGACAAAGGTTAGTGAGTGGATTAAACAAGACAAACACATGAAATAAAAAAGTAAACAAACTAAAACAAGTAAGGAAATAAAACTAGAATGCATAAGAAACTTAGAACAAAAAACAATCAACCAATGACCAAGATTATGCCACCAATGGATAACTATATTAGTTGGAAAAACATTGTAGAGAAAAATGAGAACTTATGGGTCCCCTCTTCCTCCTTGGGAGGGATCTTGAGTTACCTAATGGAGAGCTATTCTTACAATGGTAGAAAAATGGAAAATGATGAAGAAATCAATGCATATTCCCTCAAGAGGTGAATGGAATGGCCTATTGCAATGTTGCTTGAATGCTCCAAGAAGAAAAGAGGATTATCAAGGGAGGATTGAGGCAACATAACAATACTATGAATATATTAATTTCTTGGTGCACCCATGGCCTCCATTTATAAAATTTATTCAAGGGAAAACTCAACTGGTTCTTAGTGTGAACAAGGGGCCCTTTAGGGCACCCTTTGGTCCTTGACCAACCCCCCATTCATATTTAACTTAGATTTGAAGGTCAAATCAAGTTGGGAGTTGGTCCATAAGTGGTTGGGGGGACGACAAGAACCATAAATGCGTTGTTCACAAGAGTTCATAGATTTTCTCATACAGAGTCTCTCATATGGCACATTGGGTGCTCTGCGGGCTTTATTGGCCCATGCACTATGTGCGCTCTTCCTTTAGTGAGTTTGCGCATGTCAATTTTTTCCCAATTGTATGGTTTTTTTCCTTTTGAAATTCATTTTGGTGTTGCAAGTGAACTAATTGTTGTTTGGAATTGCTATATTTCTGTAACCATTTGCATACAGTGTTGCAGATGAAATTTTAGTGATAACACATGCCCCCTTATGTGTGAGGTTAGGAGCATACGTATAGTCAAAATACATCAATTTTTCTTCTACTGAGAGTGCCATTGCAATGAAGAGTGATGAGAGGAACTACAAGAGCAATTCATCGGAGGGAGAGAAGAAACTGTGGGACCCAAACCTTTCTCTAGGAAAAAAAGAAAATCTATGTACAAACAAGGTGGGCATGCCCCATGCTCGTGTCATGTAACTCAAAATGTAAAACAATAACTAAAGTTGTAGGCTGATGTAGATAACTGCAGCACCCTCCAAGGCAATTTGTTAACGAAAGATGATAATTTTGAATGGTGAACATACTCTAAAAAGGGACAAGGACACCTGTAAGAAGTGTCAATGACTCGTAGGCATTGATGGTCTAAAAAATTCAGAGGTCTTCGGCTGGTATAAAACAACTGCAATAGTCATGTAGTAAGACCCACCGTAACATGACATGTTTTTTAAGTCGAATGTTATGGGGGTCAACAGAATCAAAGAGAAATGATGTTTCTCTCTGTGCCATCCAAGACTCCTCATTGTAAAGGTAATGAGAGTCAATATATTGTCACCCTTCTGGAAACTGTGTTGATGTCGATAGAAAGGGAGACGTGACTCCAAGAAGAAAAGGGCTTCATGAAATCCATGGAAATAAGATCAAGGATTAATGAGGAACATGAACAAAGTCAAGATGTGGTGAGACTCAAGACTGCCCTTGGTTGGGGGTATGTATGAAGGGTGATTGGGAACAACCGTAAATTGTATCTAGTGTCAGGCAGATGACTAGATATGGGGTTAAACTGTGCCAAAGGATAACAAAGTGGAAAAACTCAGAGATCATGGGTGCATGGACTTGGGATACTCAGGGTTTATGAACGATGTTGGAAATGGAGAGTGGATTCCCCAACCAAGGGTGACATGGGTTGCGTTGCGGGGAAAATAAGGTCATCAAAGGTGATGCCAAAAAGGTAAGTAAATGATGGAAACAAAAGGCTTTTTACAATTACCAAATAAAATAAAGAATCATTTGGGACAAGTGTACATATACAAAAATAGGTGCCCCAGTGCAAGATGTATTGGCCTATGAGGGAACAAGTTGTGAAGAGAACTGGTGGAGGGTGGCGGCCCCATGGGTGGGTTTCTGTATGAGGTAAATGAATGGAGGGCAATCTATAGATGGGAAAACTGATTGTGGATGAAATGGAGGGTTAATGATACTGCAAAGGTGCATCCAAAATAGAACCGAGATGAGAGATCCTGGAGTCCATTGGGAAATCTAACAAGATGATGAGAAGAAATATGTGGCTTATTCTTGAAAGTGCATAATACTATAGGGACTCCCATCCCTAGGGGGTGAAAACACCATGAGTGTCAAATTGTCCAGGGGAACTATGAATGGGAGAACTCATGTGGGGGAGAATTCTATCGGGTGACAGTACCAAGGTGTAACAGAGGTGACGGTACTGCAGAGACGGATGTAAGGACCCTAAAGGTAAAAGTCAGAGGGTGTGACTGGGAGATGAAATTGATATTCAGAGGGAATGGTTACATGCCAGTGTCGAACATATACCTGAAGGGGTTGTGCTGCTTGTGATGATGAAGCATCTACACACATGAAAAACTGAATATCCGACATGAAAAATATCTGATGATAAAGAACATATAACAACTATTTGATAATTTTTAAACATGAGCATGCGTACCTGGACGTGACATGAGAAAAATGCTCCCCTGGGGCTGAGTTCAGATGGTGACCTAGGGAACATGACTGTGTAGATGGCAGGACCATGATCCCATGGATGAAGATGGATCAAGAAACAAAGGCTCTGGGCTCCTGTAACTGAGTGTGGAAGTTTGGAAAAATGGACTATATATGGTTGGTCGGCCTACAATGCCACCTCAATTGTACCTGTTGCTATAGAGATTTGATAAGCGTATTTGGAGGAGTTTCGGAGTTTACAGGAGCTTGAGTCAACTGATCTGGGAGTTGCGAGAGTTAGGTTAGTGGTACGATCCTCCTACACAATATGAATTTTCTATGGTTGATTTAGGGGTCATATGGATGGTTGTACAAGGGTAAGTTTAGGGGTGGGCCCACTAATGCACGGGAGAAGGAAGGATACCCATGCTCAGATGTGTAGGTATAATTCCATCTCGTACGCATAATGTGAAGTTGTTATTGAAACATCCATGCATAGGGGCATGTGGGAGGGAAAAAAAGGCATGCATGATATGCACACCTGTTAGAATTACAGTTGCGCACTGTGCGCAACTGTTTCTCAGACAACTACGCATCAGTGCGCAACTGTGTAGAGAACAGGTGGGCATTTGTGCACACCTGTTGGCATGACAGTTGCGCATGCATGCACAAATGTTTCTCTGACAACAAGGCATTAATGCGCAACTGTGCAAGGAACATGCTCGCATATGTGCACACCTGTGGGGGTGAAAGCCGCGCACTGGAGGCGAAGCTAAGGGTGGTTGAGATTTTGAATTTTTTTATATTTTTGATGAATGATGAGGGCTGAACAAGTGTTTTAATGTGGATGCAGGTGATTAGCTTGTGATAGGAGAGTCACTATGCCAGTCCACTAGTGGGAGCAATACTGGGAGCACTTCTGAGAGGTGGTGAGAGAGAAACCATGCGTTTAGAGACATTTGGAAGCCTGTGGGTTTCTTAAGTTCTTTGAGTGCCCTTTGATATGGTCATAGGAGTTATTACTTCAGTATCTGATATCCATGTGGAGTGTTGATCTACAATGATTCATTTTAAAGGGACAACAGTTAACACTCTTAGTTGTGGAGAATGTATACTTTCTGACGGGGCTCCCATTTTGGGGCATGGCCCTGCCTGCTGACCCCCAGCTGCCGGGGGATGTGATAATGATAGACTTGGCATGATGCTACTGCTTGGGGACAAACCTGATGTTGGGTTCAGTTATCCATATCGAGGTGATGGATGAGATCTTGCCTCAGTGCATCGCGACCATGGTGGTGAGGATATATGGATCCTTAGCGACTCAGTGGATCTTAGGAGGTCAGTTGAGGATTGTGGAGAGGGTCCTAGATGGGAAATTTTTTTCCTGGGGATGATGCTACACTCAAGGATGATGGGGAAGATTCACCGGTGTCAGACCACTGACTCTGGTGAGTTTGCATTTGGGTCCATCTTGGTGGCATGGTTTCTGAAGAGGGTTCCCCTGTTGCACCCAAGGATTTTTCTAGTGCCTTTAGGGCCGCAAGAGCCGTGATTAATGTTGTGGGCCTAGGTGCTGGCTTGTCATGGTGGGGGTGAGGGTGGCCACTACTTTACGACCATGGTGGCATCATATGCCACATGTGATACTATGATATCCATAAATTGGGATGGACTACTGACACAACCCAGACATGGTGTTGCCTCCTAGAGAGGTTTGGGACCAGAGATGTCTGTTTGTGCATTTATGTTTTGTGATTTTGATAGTGTATCATATGTTTATGTATATATGGATGATGAATCTACCTTTGGTTTTTGTGTTTGCAGATGTGGGGCCTCGAGGCCATGAGGCTGAGATGGTTGGGGAGTTGGCTTGCCAGGGGCCAGTGCGACTGCTGCAAGCAGATCCGTGGGTAGGAAAATGGTGCAGGAGAGATAATGTTGGTGTTGGACCAACACATGAGCTGAGGGTAGGCTAGAGGCAGTGATTTAATGATGTTGGTGTTGGACCAGCACATGAGTTGTGGGTAGAGGCTGGAGGGGGCATGAAGGGCCTTCATTGCTAGTTCAAGGAGGTGTTTCAGAATGTGCCAGAGGGCATGTGGGCCCACATCCAGGAAGAGAGGGTCCTGGAGTAGTGTGTGGGAGTACCAATAGAGTGGTAGACCTTGATCTGTCAGGCAGCTGTAGCGGGGGAAATGATGATTGGTCGATTTCCCCCTAGACCTGGAGGTCCCCCAGCTGGTGGGGCGCCTCCAGCTGATAGAGGACCTGGGGGGGAGATTTGGGGGCACCATGAGTGCCATTTTTTTATTTATATAGGCTTGCAAGGCCATTTTGTATAGGGTAGTTGATACCCATCTTGTATAGGGTAGGGGGTACCCATTTTGTACCTATAGGGGTGAGGGGACTCACTGGCCTATGAGCGATGTATATTTTGTACTTTTGTAAACATTTATGATTAAATTATCTTGGGATATGTGTAAATGTGATTGAATCAAAGTTACAAGATAAAAGTCTAACTTGCAGGTATTTGCGAAAGAGTAAAGTATCGCGTACACGATATTCATCATTGAGTCACTGGATGATAAGATGAGAATGTAATAAAATGCTAAGGTGATGAATGTGGTGGTGACTGGCCTTGATGAGGATACCAATGATGATGACATATTATGCTTGGTTGTTGGTTGTTGAGACCAAACATATGCCACTGGAGTGGAGCAGTTCATGTGAGGGGGTATAGAGGGCCCAAGCGGCCGAATAAAGATTCTGTGTCCAGTGGCTAGCACCATCAGCGTAACCAATGTGGTAGTCTGATGGAGGATGCATCTGTCAATAACAAGGATGGTAGATCAGACACGAGGAGTGAAGGTGAAAAAAAAGACTAAAAACTCTACAAATGTGAAGAAAGAAAAAGCCTAGTGTAGAATGGCTATGCTCAGGCATAAAAATTCTTTAAGTACAACCCATTGATGGTTTCTTTGAGAGGATATCCTTCTTGAGAGGCTAGGATGTACGCACCTTTAGTGAGGTAGTGTTGGACAATGTAGGTTCCATGCCATAATGATTCGAGTTTCCCATGACTGAGAGTATCATGGGAAATATCATAGGCTAGGACTAGATCTCCTTCATTAAATGAATGAAGGTTGACATGGCAGTCAAAGGTGGCTTTGGACCATTTTTTAGCTACCTCGTTGTTTTGTAATGAAGATTGACAATCTTCATCCAGTGACTCTAAGGTCATCAAGCACTGCTCCATTGGAGCAGTGTCAGGTAATAGGTCGATGGTAGTGCGTAACATGGGAATTTCACACTCGATAGGGAGGGTGGCTTCGATCCCATGGATGAGATGAAACAATGTAAAACCGGTGGCAGTTTTGACTCTCGTACGATAAGTCCATAATGCTGAAAACAACATATGATTCCATTTGGTCTTATGTTTGTTGACAGTACGTTGTAGCATGGTTTTGAGGACTTTGTTGACAGCCTCGACCTATCCATTGGAATGAGGGTAGTATGGGGAGGAAAAATCATGGGAGAAACCTAACTTTGAGGAGAGTTCTGTGAAGATATCATTCTCTAAGTGCTTACCATGATTGGATACTAACTGTAGTGGGATTCCGAAATGGGTAATGACATGGTTGAAGAAAAAACGTGTTGTTGTGTTAGTAGTATTGTTGAAGGTAGGCATGGCTTCGACCCATTTGGTAAAGTAATCTACTTCCCTGATAATGTACTTGTGTCCATTACTAGATGGAGGAATGCAAGTCATGAAGTCTATGCTCCATTTGTAGAAGGGGCCAGCGGTGATGACTGGATGTAGAAGAGAGGGTGGTGCTCATTCTTTGTTTACATAGAGCTGACATTTGTCACATAGATTGACTGCGTGGATGTAGTCATGAAACAACGTGGGCCAGAAGTATACTGCATGAATTATTTTTTGGGTGGTGGACATACCTGAGAGGTGACCACCACAGGCACTGCTATGGCAATCGTTCAAGACTCTGTCAGCTTCTTCAATGGTCATACATCAACGAAGAATGGTGCTGACCCCACATCAATATAAGACTTCTCCTATGAGGAGGTATCGAGGGGCCTGATGATGAATGCGTTGATGATCGTCTCGAGAGATATGAGACCCAAACTTCTGTTTTCGAAGGTAGACGAGGAGGTCACCATACCAGGGGTCATCCGAGGGGATGAAGAAGAGGTGTTCGTTGGGAAAATCCATATTGACGGATGAAGCTTGAGAATCTGAGGGAAAATTCATGATTTGTTCGGTGAGGACAAGCACTTTCTTGTTTTTGGGAGTTGAAAAATATAGGTTGTATTCCTGAAGGATAAAAATCCATCGGGCAAATTTTCCATTAATTTTTCGTCAACTAAGCAAGTACTGCATGGGGTTGGAATATGCTACAATTTTGGTAGTTTGAAGTAGGATATAATGTCGCAACTTTTGGAATGCAAGGACTACTATGGTGACTAGTTTCTCATTGTGATTGTATTTCAGGGGTGGTCCTGAAAGATTTTTACTGATGTAGTAAATGACATTCTCATGCCCATCATATCCTAATTGGATGAGGAATCCTACTACTGAGATGACTACAACTATTAAGTAGAGGATGTAATTGCGGTCATAGTATAGGGGACTAATCAAAGGGGCATTTGATAGGGATGCTTTTAAATCATCAAAAGTAGTTTGAGCGTGTTCATCCCATCGAAATGGGATGTCATGATGCAGTAAGCGAAGGAAACCATGCACACGAGTGGCGTAAAATGGGACAAAGTGACGTAAGAAGTTAGCTTTTCCTTGTAGGCTCTGCAGTTGGTGTAAATTCCTTGGTGGGGGAATTTCTATGATAGCTTGTACCTTGAGGGGCTCTACCGTGATGCCATTCTGGGAGACAATGAACCCAAGAAGGCGTCCGATGGTGACGCAAAATACACACTTGAGGGGGTTCAAGTGGATATTGTACTAGAGACATTGGTGAAAAATGATGTGTAAGTCATCTAAATGCTGAGTTCGTTTCTTGGATCGAGTAGTGAGGTCGTCCAAATAAGCAAGGATGATGCAAGCACGATCATGGAAAACATATGTCATGGCCCATTGAAACGTGGCACCTCTATTTTTGAGTCCAAAAGGCATGACATGATAAGAAAAAGTACCCCATGGGGTAGTAAAAGTGGTTTTATACTAATCTGCTGGATGGATTTGAATTTGGTTGTAGTTGGAGAACCCATCCATGAAGTACAAATCTTCGTGGCCAACACAATCATCGATAATTTGGTCGATGAAAGGGTTTGGAAGTTGTCTTTGGGACAAGCATGGTTGAGATCGCAAAAGTTGATGCAGACATGAATAGTGCCCTATTTTTTGTTAACGGGGATGGGGTTTGAAACCCATGAGGTATACGCAATGGGGTAAATGAACCCAAAAGTGCGTAACTTTTCAATTTTGGCTTTGGTAGCTGCAACTTTGGATAGGTGAAGGGGTGCTGCTTTTGGCAAAATGGGGTGCCATATGGCTATGTGTCGATGAGATGTTCGACTATAGAAGGATCAAGGATGGTCATCTCTTTATATGACTAGGAAAAAATATCTCAGTATTCCTGAAAGAGAGCTTTGTAAGCTATGAGTTCTTCAGGGGAGCATGCGACGCCGATGGTGATTTATTCTATGATTCCCTCTTTGATGGAAATGTCTATTTTGATGGTGGGGAAAATATTGGCCATGTTTCCTTCTTCAAAAGCATATGGGGCAGGAATAGGATTTTTGAACCAATCTAAGTGCCCCGAAGGAATAAAATCCTTAGTTTCGATTGCAAATATGGAATCTTCACTATGAGGGTAAAAGGCCTCCTGTGAGAGGAACAATGATCGATGATGGAGTGCATTCCATGGGAAATCAAGGGTGGTGAGTTCCTTTAGGATATCCTCATCACAGTGAAAAATGTGAGAATACAAGGGATCTAAGGAGGTGGCAGAGGGGTTGATCAAAGTGTGATTGTCCTCGAGTGGCGAGGATGTGGAAGGGGAATCACATGTAGGTTGCGATGGCTCACTTGACATAAACCAAATGTCCAGAAACTGTGGGTGATAAACTGTGGTAGGGTGAAATATTTCCTGTGGGAAATGAACCAAAGAATTGGGAGAATTTGGGGGAATATCCTCATACAGTCGATCGATGAACCATGGAGGGGTAGGAAGTGAATTAGGTTTAGGGGAGGTAATATTGACAGTATCTAAAGGTTGCAGTACTGGTGGTGAGGTGATCTTCTATGATTGAACAGGTTTTGAATGATGTCTGCAGCATGCAATAATCATAGGACATCAATATGTAAAGTGAGCCAGTGAGTCATAGAGAGAGTAAGGGAACCTCATCCATTCGGAGACTGAGGAAGAGACATAACGAATCTTAGTAACGTGAGCACTAGTATGGGGGAGTGGAGAGGGCTCTTGCTGAAAGGTTTGGTGTACTACGGTTAGCGTTTGGTGAAACTGAGGTAGAGCTGGGAAGTGATGAGTGTAGTGTCCATATTCTGAATAGATGGCACAAGCGAATTTGGTTCATATCCCTTTACAGCCTGTAGTGGGGGATGTTGTAGTAGTACTAGATGTACTTGGTGAAGTGATGGGAAATGTGGTTGCTGGAGGAGTTGGATCATATTGCGTAATTCAGGAAGGGTGGGACATTTATTGGTGGGGTGTCCCTCTTTTTTGCATAGTGCACAAGGAGGTTGAACTCGGGGAGGAAGTGGAGCCATGAGATCTTTCTTCTTCTGTCTACCCCTAGTATTAGTAGTCGTGTTAATAGTTGGGGGTGAGGATGGTGTGGTTAGAGATTGCAATGGAATATGCATTGGGATTCCCTCTATCTGAGGAGGGAGAGATGTATGAGGAACCACCAAGGGTGGGTGAAGATACCATACTGGGATAACCAGTACCATGTTGAGAATGGTAAGCATTGTAGCTACCTGAAATGATTGAATTCCTGGTGGGGGGTAGAAGAAGGGAATTTGAGTAATGGCTTGAGGGATTGTCTCCCAAACCAGGATTTTCCCCTGGAGGGGGGGGGAAATCAGGGGTAAGTGGTGTAGCAGGGTTCTCAAGGGATTCTTGAGGTAATAGTTCTTCAATTGGTGGAATGATAGGGTGAGGAGAGGCCTCTATGGGAGGAATAATGTCTTCTTTATCTGTTCCTTTAGAAGATACGACACACACTTGTGTTGAAGGGGGTATTAGGGGTGGTATTCCATGATATTCCCCCAATAGAGATGGGTCTTTGAAAATTCCAGGACCCATGTCAATGAGTGAATAAGCATCTGAGCGAGTGCATACAAGAAGGAGAATGTTATCGATGTTGGTTGAGTGGTTAGGCTCGTAATGTGTGATTTGGTAAATGGTGACAATTTTCCCATTGTGGGGGAACATCATTGTTCAGAACACATAAGAGGCCATTGCCTTCATAGAATACATGTAGCTATGTCTGAATAAGATATTGCAATCAAGTGGGGTGTTGATAACTTCAATGTTGGGAATGGTAAGCATTGCAACTACCTGAAATGCTTGAAATCCTGGTGGGAGGTAGAAGAAGGGAATTTGAGTAATGGCTTGAGGGATTGTCTCCCAAATTGGGATTTTCCCCTAGAGGGGGGAGAAATCAGGGGTAAGTATTGTAGCAGGGTTCTCAAGGGATTCTTGAGGTAGTAGTTCTTTAACTGGTGGAACATTAGGGTGAGGAGAGGCCCCTATGGGAGGAATAGTGTCTCTATTATTTATTCCTTTAGAATTAATGACACACACTTGTGTTGAAGGGGGTAGTAGGGGTGGTATTCTATGATATGCCTCAAATAGAGACGGGTCTTTGAAAATTCTAGGACCCATTTCAATGAGTGAATAAGCGTCTGAGCTAGTGCGAACAAGAGGGAGAATGTTATCGATGTTGGATGAGTGGTTAGGCTCATAATGTGTGATTTGGTCAATGGTGACAATTTTCCTGTTGTGGGGGAACATCAATGTTCAAAGCACATAAGAGGCCACCACCTTCATAGCGTACATGTAGCTACATCTGAACAAGATATTGTAATCAAGTGGGGCATCGATAACTTCAATGTCTATGAGGATGGTTTTTCCCCCTAGTTCACGGGGACGTTTTGGAAGAGAACTTCAGGGGATGATGGTTGACCATCATAGGCTCACAAGGTGATGGTGGATGGTACTAACTTAGGGGAGCTAAGTTTCTTCCATATAGTTTTGGACATGATGCATGTGGATGCACCTTCATCGATGATACAATGATTATCTGTGATGTTCCGAATCTTTACTGGTATTTGGAAAGCTACCAGAGCAAGGAGGTGTGTTTCTCCGCTATCTAGATCAAATGTTAAGAGTCTAGTATCATCTAGGTCAACTTCCCCTAAGGCAGAAAGTAAGGATTTCCACTGAGTTGGACAAGTTTGGAGGACCTCCAATACAGACATGGCTACAAGAGATTGTGCTAAGTCATTGACTAGGCTGTAATTATGGGAAACCCTAGAACGAGGGTTATGGACATTCCGTCGTAATGGAACACGGGGTATGTGAATGTTTGGTTCCATGTTAGGGCATGGAATCATCAAAGGTTGTCCTGCTGGAGTGTGAAATGTTTTTGAGGTGGTTGGAGTAGATTCAGGTGGAGTGTCATATTGGCATCCATGTGTTTGTAAAATAATTTCTTCTTCGCCGGTGAGGAGGATATTGTGATTAGCTGGATTTCCATGGTGTATGGGCCCTGGATTTGAATAATTCCCCATTTGTGGTGGGGCAGGGTGTACCTCTTATTGGGTATTCATCACACCTTGGTGTGGAATAGGATTTTGCAACACATCCGGGGGTGGTTTTTGCAAGTATTGTTGTGGGGCCTGTTGAGGGGATAGCGATACTGGGGGACATGGTGTGTTCATGGATTATTTCATCCATTTAAAGTCAATAATTTGGGGGAAATGGTGAGTATAATGTTAATGCTCACCACAAATAGTGCAAGGGAAGTTCATACAGAGGTTGTTGTTGTTGTTCCTCCCTTGGAGTTTATTGTTATTGTCCCCTTGGGATTTCTGGTTACCTTAATTCTGGTTTCCCCCAAAAGGTTGGTTTTGTTGGGGGTTATTTTCACCTAGTCCCGGATTATTATTGTTTCAGTTTTTTCGTCTATTCTTGGAATTATTCGACTGATGGGTCGTATTTTTTGTATTCAACTATTCAAAAGTATGAAGTCGTTTAATGGGAGAGGGATGAACAAAGTTAACACCAATGTGTGGTTGTCTGAGTGGGGGAGAAACGAGTTGTGGTGGACCAGGAAATGGAAAGTACAGATTGTTTTGTGGCAATGATCCATAGGGTGCATAGGAAGTTGAAGCGCTTTCACTAGTGCCTAGATTATATGTTGAGGTAGAAGGTGATTGTAGTGTCCCCAAGGCTGAGCCCCATTGCAAACCATGTTCTGAAAGAAATTGTAATTATGTTTTATAGGTTGGTGAGCCAAGTTTTTATAAGTTGGTGGCTTATGTGATTGTTAGGCCAGAGAGCCTAAGGGTTGGAGGCCAAGGGTCTGATTTTGTACTTGTATATATGCAGAACATTTAATAAAATTGTAAACATCGCCAGGTGCAGATCGACCACGATGAATGAGTGAAGGGGGACTGAGCATCCATAGAGTGGGCAAGGAATTAGGGGTTGGAAGGTGGGAAAAGGGGCTAAGTGTTGAGCCTAGGGGCTAAGCCTAGGGAGCTTAAGCCTGCGAATAATATTTTAATATTATCCCCAAAAGACATGTGCATTTTATGTTTATCCTAAGTTTTGGTAAGGGAGGACGTACAAGGGTGATGCGTGCTGGTGGAACACATGCAGTTCCATGGGTGACAAGTATCAACCCTGACGCATGTGAATAAAACGGCTAGGGTGAGTCGTGAGAAGGGTTCCTTCCCCATTCTACCCAATCGTCTGACCGCGTATAGAGCCCGGGATAGTACTACCAACCCGACTTCTGTAGAGAACCTTCGTGTGTCCCTGTGATTCAAAAATCCTGTGTCTGACTCTGAGAAAACCCATGTGTACATTCCCTAAATGAGAAGCCCGTGTTGATTTTAGGAAAGAGTCTATGTTTGTTCTAGAAAGCTGGTACACCCCATCTCTGTTCTAAACCATGGAGTCTGAATCGACCCCTGCGTGGATGACTCATCACACATCCCTGAGAATCCAGAGTGTGAGTCTATCCCGTGTTTCCAAATTGAGGAAACAAAAGTGTCTCGTCCCTGCGAAGCCTGGTTATATTGTTGCACCTGTCTGGAGCTACCCTGGGGTGTTCGTGTCTGGATTCCCATGGATTGTGGTGGACATGTATTGTTTGTTCCTGTGTGGCTTGTTGGCCAGTTTGTACAACACTCTCTCTAGGTGAGAGAGGTGGTTGAAGTTGGAATAACAGGTTGTTGGGCCTGTGAGCGACTCCCTCCAAGTGAGAGAGTGTGTAGAGGAAGGAGAGAACTCCTAGAAGGAACATTGTAGATGCCATAGAGCCCGGAGACTTCTGGTCCAGCCTGTTCCTATAACCCAAGGCAAGGGAGATTAGCAGCCGAAGGACTATCCAGGTGACAGAGAAGGTGTATACTCCTGGGGTGGAACAGGCATGTGGGGAATGAGGGTTTGTGGGCAGTGAGCGTGGGAGGTTCCTTGGAGAGAATTCCTTCCTTGTGGTTGTGTGTTGTTTTTCCTGTAACCTCAGCCTAGCCTATATTTACTTGTCTTGGGGTGGAGCTTAGTCCCAGCTTGAGGGTGACCCACTGCTGAGCTGATGAGTAGTGTGGTCTAAGGCTGGGAGGTTCGTGGAAGGCCTGCACTTGGTTGGTGGATTCTACCACTGTTAAAAGATAAGTATATGATTATGTTTTAATCATGTTTTGCATGACTCTACTGCTTATGATATCATGATTTACGCTGTGTATATGAATTAGTATGAAATGCTATGGACTGTTAATTATGGTAGTAACTCATATGAATACTCTGTGTAGAATGTGTTTATTTGTTTAAATGCATGAGATTTATAATACCTGTATGAGTTATGTGAAAGATGGTGTTATAAGTTTTTCTTTTAAGAGCGATTAAACCTTGGTAGCCAATAAAGGGGCGCTACAGTTTGGTATTAGAGTGATTAAACAAAGTAGCAGAAAAGGTGTGCTACAGTTTGGTATCAGATCGAGGTTTCGATACTGAGCCTAGATTGGCCAGTGGAGCGGTCTTTGGAGTGAGAATGCGAAGGGAAATTGGGTCTGGAAGGCCAATTTTGGACCCTGGTTTTCTCCAAAATGTCAAGGAGTTACTTGATGGGTTTTAAGCTCAGGAGGTATAGCGACGTTATGAAACCGCAACCAGTGGGGTATAAGTCCACAGGGAGAGAGGACTCTACACCAGAAGTGTAAGAGATTTAGGATCTGTTTGGGAGGGAAGGTGAACCCTCATGACTGTTAGATCTGGAAAGTGTGCACGGGGTTTAAATCCCTTTGAAATTGCACAGGAGTGTGGATATCATGATACGTGAAATCATGAGTTAGTTAGGAACCGTCTGAGCCGTCAGATCTCAGCTGGAAAACCCGAAAGTTGTTGGATCTGTCAAGAGTTATCCGAGGGTTAAAACCCCAGTGAATAGGGGTGAAATCCTCGAAATAGATCTAGACCGTCTGAACGATGGAGGCCACGTGTCATGAGATTACCCATTTCGGGAAATCGGGAATCACAGAATCGAGAATCCTGATGACGAATGCTTGGGATTTTTCATGGTTAAAACCTCGGGATAGATCTGAACCGTCCGATGGACAGAGGTTACGTGTCGAGATATTAACTACATCGAAAAACTAGGGATCAAGATTTTGGGAGTCTCAAGATTGAGAGTTCGGGCTCTCATGATGATAAACCCGATGAACGGACGAGATTCTTTCAAAGGATATCAGAGTCTGTGATGACTATTATATGTGAGGAAGAGATTTCGGCTTTAAGTTGGGGCATGAATGTAGAGTAAGGTAAGTAGCGAGTAGATCTGGACAGCCAGAGTCCACCCACCTAGATCTACAACTGAGGTTTCATTCCGAAGCCCCCTTGTTGTTCTACCTTTAGCGGTGGGGAGGGGGGGGGGGGGGGGGGGGGGGGTCTGGAATCGAACATGCAAATATCGAACAATTGAGATTAATTCACCTTGATCAATGATGCTCAGGTGAATTTCGGACCCCCTTTCCATTCTTCCTTTAATGGGGGGGGGTCCGAAATAGTGTGGCATGTGAAATAGGGCTCCCTCTGCCACCCGTACTCCACTTAAAGGGGCACGATGAGATTGATGTTGTAGATATGAGAAAGATCTGACCATTGGATTTTCTAGGAATGGACGTGGAGACATGGATATGTACCACATGCTAGTGGGTCGAGGAGACAGGCGAGAGTGGTGGGACCCGATGATGTCATTAAAATAGACGTGGACCCTTTTGAACGTACCACATGCCACGGTGGTGAAGGGTGACTGTTGTTCTATGGACCTGGAGAATAAAGTAATTCATGATTTTGGGGACTCATGAGATAAGGGCATGGGAGATCGACATTGAAACTTGCAAAGTCACGAAGTAGCGAGAACGAGAGGAGAAAAGTCAACATCGCTTCTTAGGGTTTCGTGAAAGGGAGGCACTAGGGTTGGATGCCACAACTCACGAAGGTGCGAATAGCGAAGGGTGCTAGCACTTAGACCTAGACTATGGTCATGCGTAGAAGACACTAGTAAGGAGGGAGCCATACCCGTGTCACATCTTGGGTATCGACAGTTAGAGGAAATGAGTCAAGGGTCTTCGACTCATGAACTCGCGAGATCGCGAGTTGCAAAAGGGTGACTTTGGCTACGAATATCTAACTGTGGGATCTTCGTGGACCGAAACCCGAAGTCCCAAAATCTCGAAGTGCTGAAAATGAAAGTTTTGAAAACACAAAAATTACAGAACCAAACAAGAGATTAGAAAACTTAATTGAATCAAAATGTCTTTCGTTCTTGTTCGTATTGGCTTATAAATGTTATAGATTGTTCCGAAGGAGTAATGGCCTGACAAAATTCAAATTGAATTTCACAGTGTGTGTGTAGAGTTCAACGAGAGTCAGGATTCCAGTTAACCAACATCGAGTATGGAGAGGGAAAAGGTGCAGATTGCCTCCGAAACAAAGGATGAAAGGGTAGGAAGGGATGTCAAACCGGGAGTCCAAGGAACAAACTCTAATGGGAACAGAAAAGAGATGGATAAGGAAGAACATATGATGCAACTCATCAAAATATTGTAGAAATATGCCCAGGCTTGCCTAGCTGATAGACGAAAGCTCATGAAAATTCGGGATCGACAGGGTGAATTCAATTTAAAAATGTTGAAGAGCCTGGAAAGAATATAAAAGAAATTGGAAAAAGGGAGTGACACAAGCAGATCAAGAACTGTCAGAACCCCTGAGAGGAGAAGGAGATCGAGGAGTGGTAACAGACATTACTGTCTCTCCCCGAAGCATTTTGGCAAGGAGACACATAGTAGTTCAAGCCTGTCCCCTACCAGAAAACACCGAAAATATGGAAAGGATGAATTGAAAGGGGAGATGAACAAAATTAAGCCTCCAACATTTGATGGAGAACATAAGAAGGAGGAATATGTCAAGACATGGTTTCTTGGCATGAGGAAATATTTCCAACTGCAGAATTATTCTACCAATGCAGAAGGAAGAATTGCAATGTACCAGCTGAAAGGAAAAGCATTCATGTGGTGGGATCAATTGGTGCAGGTGCAACACATCAGAGAGAAAGAGGTCACGTGGAAGGAGTTTAAGAGGTATTTTGAGAAGAAATACCTGACCAAAAGAACATATGATAGAAAGATGAAGGATTTCTTCGAACTCAAGTTGGACAGTATGACCATTGATGAGTATGAACGAAGTTTTCTGGAACTACTGAAGTATGTTCCATTCATCAAAGACAAGACTATTAAAATTCATAGGTATCTGAGTGGACTACCACCTTCCATTGGTGATAAGATTCAGTATGACGATCCTAAGACCATGGAAGAAACCATAAGAAAGGCTAAATGTCTATACAAACAACAAAGAGAAAAGCCTACCTTTCGGAAGTCTTGGGATGACCATAAGAGGATTAAGAAGGAACATAGGCAGAAGGGAAACAAGCCTCTCTCTTTTCAGAAACAGTCCTTGGGGACAGTCATCTTTTAGAGAGCCTAGGAAAGTTGAAGGGAGTGAGCAGATGCTAAGACCGCCACCTATGGAGTGTTGGGGATGTAAAGGGAATCATAGGTACAGAGACTGCCCCCATAGAAAAGATAAAGCGAGAACTGTCCATACTGTTCGGCAAGCTGAAACAGTGGAGGATATGGGCAACAAAATGCCAAGGATCTATGCAGCCCTGGACAACAAACAAGCAAAATTTCAATCACACATGATTGAAGTGGAAGGTACGATCAACAACCGACCACTTGTTATTTTAATTGATTCAGGGGCTAGCCATAGCTATATAGATCCTAGAGTGGTGGAAAGTTTGAATTTAACAAGAAGCAAACATGAAAAGTCTTGGTTAGTGAAGTTGGCCACAGGGACCAAGAGGAAGGTCACTGAATTGGTTAAGTCTTGTTCAATGGACATGAAAGGAATGAGCACTAAGGATGAATTGAACATTTTTCCTTTAGGCTCATATGATTGCTTAATTGGGATGGACTGGTTGGACCAGCACCATGCCCTTCTGGATTTCCATAACAAGATTTTTACCTTCCTGAACAAACAGGGAAATCCGGTAACAGTCCAAGGAATTCCCAGAGCCATGGCTGTTATGGAAATCTCAGCCATCCAGCTGAAGAAATGTTACCAGAAAGGCTTTCAATTATATGCAGCTCGGGTGGAAGAAGAATCCCGAGATGTAGTCTCAAATCTGGAAGATCACGAGGTACTCAAAGAGTTCAAGGATGTATTTCAGGAGGTACCTGGACTACCTCTGAAGAGGGACATCAATTTTTCTATAAATTTGATGCCTGGAGTAGCTTCAGTTGCGAAGGCTCTTTATAGAATGAGTACACCAGAGATGAAAGAGTTGCAATTGCAGCTTGAAGAGCTACTAAAGAAGGGATACATTAGCCCCAACTTGTCACCTTGGGGAGCCTCAGTCCTATTCGTGAAGAAGAATGATGGGATGTTGAGACTATGCATTGATTTTTGATAGTTGAATAAGGTCACTGTCAAGAACAAGTATCCTTTGCCAAGGATTGATGATCTTTTTTATCAGCTGAAGGATGCGAAAATATTTTCAAAAAATAGATCTCAGATCTGGATATCACCAAGTGAGAATAAATAATGAGGACATTAGCAATACTGCCTTTAGAACAAGGTACGGTCATTATGAATTCACAGTGGTGCCGTTTGGACTGACAAATGCATCTGTTGTTTTCATGTGCTTAATGAATGGAGTGTTCAGAGGTTATTTAGACAATTTTGTCATAGTCTTCCTAGACGATATCTTGGTGTATTCCAAGATAGAGGAAGAACATGAACAAAATCTGAGAATGGTGCTGCAGGTGTTGAGAGAACACCAGCTGTACGCAAAACTGGGCAAGTGCTCATTTTACCAAAGGCAGATTCATTACTTAGGGCACATTATATCAAAGGAAGGGATCGCTGTGGATCCTGAAAAGGTTGAGGCCATTCGAGAATGGTCAACACCAAGGAATGTGGTGGAAGTTAGATATTTTATGGGTCTAGCAGGCTACTACAGAAGGTTTATAGCCATATTCTCAAAGATAGCTCACCCTATCACTTCCTTGCAAAGGAAGGAGAAGAAGCTCCAGTGGACTGAAGAATGTGAGAGCAACTTCCAGTGATTGAAGCAGCTACTAACCAGTGCTCCAATTCTGAAGATTGTAGATCCAAATAAGGATTACGTAGTGTGCACAGATGCATGTAAGGAGTGGTTGGGACGAGTTCTTAGCCAAGAGGGATTTGTAATTTGTTATGAGTCCTAAAAGATGAAAGAGCATGAAAGGAATTATGCCACTCATGATTTATAGCTAGAAACAATCATCCATGCCTTGAGGAAATGGATACATTACCTCATGGGAAGGAGATTTGAATTAAGAACATACCACAATGGTCTAAAGTATTTATTTGATCAACCGACTTTAAATGAAAGGAAAACCAGATGGCTGGAGTTTCTGTGCGAGTATGACTTTGATATCATGCATATCAAAGGGAAAGAAAATAAGTTGGTTGATGCACTCAGCAGAAAAGTGCACGGATTACATGCTACGATCATTAGCATGTACATAACTGAGATGAAAGACAGAATTTTGGAAGCTGCAAACACTGATTTGCAGTACAGAGGTCTTGTAGCAAAGCTACAACAGAGTGAGAGACCACAGATCAAGGAAAGTTACACCTTGGGAACTGATTGTTTACTTCTGTATAAAAATAGAGTGTATGTACCCAATGTCCGAGAATTGAAGCTGGCAATTCTAAAGGAGATGCATAACATGGCTTATGATGGACATATTGGATATTAGAAGACTATGGCAGCAGTCAAAAGCCATTATTTTTGGCCAGTTTTTAAGAAAGAAATCATTGAATACATCACCAGATGTATGGAGTACCAAAAGGTTAAGGCAGAACATAGGCACCCAGCAGGGTTGCTGCAACCTTTACCCATTCCTGAGTGGAAATGGGATGTGGTGACAATGGATTTTATCACCGGACTACCTAGAACCAACAAGCAGCATGATTCAATCATGGTGGTGGTGGACAAGCTTACTAAAGCCGCCCATTTTATTCCACTGAAAACCACCCACAGGGCAGCAGATGTTGCTGATATCTTCTTAAAAGAAGTTGCACGCTTGCATGGAAT
>SNQJ01S0048344.1:2693-21461 GCA_010110895.2 Picea sitchensis | reverse complement strand
CATTTAATATATTAGTTCCTTTTCTTTGCTTTATTAGTTTCTAGTTTCCTTTATTTTAGTTAGTTAGCTTAGTTTGTTTCATTAGTTGTATTTAGTGTTAGATTACTTAGCTCAGATCATTTCTCTCTTTGGTTTTCATAGAATACCTTAGAGCGGCCAACGGAGTCATTAAACTCGTCAGGGTGGTCCATTCCAAACGGCTTGGGTTATTTAGACAACCCCGGACCGGTTCCACTCTCCCAGTTGACGGACGGTCAATTTCGCCCGTCAACACTATCATAACTTCTTAACTTATCGATTTCATAAAGTCATTGGTTGCAATGTTTATAAACTTTGATTATGCTAAAAACGCATGGGTCACATATCAGTTCGATTTCATATTTGAAAGGCAATGTTTTAAACCTGGCGCATTGGTGAAACTTTTGGATTTCATGTTGGATTGAACTATACACTTGGCACATTAATTTAACATATGGTTTTCATATACATTTGATTAATGGCACGTTGATATGGTTATTCACCGATTTGGGTTGGCCGATTAATATGTTTTAAACGTTATGATTATTGATGGAACAACTCTGTACTCAGCCATTAATACACTGCATGGCGGTGGTAATCCCACCACCTTTGCACGCATTACATTGATTCATTCCCCTTTGAACGCTTGCAGCTGTTAAGCCCTATCGATTTTTTCTCCTGCATTTTGTATTGTTCGATTCAAACCCTACTATGCACACAAGCCATGGCTCCAGTCGTAAGGGCCGAGCCCAACGGTTGCCAAGAATTGCTGATGTTCGATGGCTCTTATAGCAACCTGGATAAGTTCGGATGGCTCCCGTTCATAAGAAAATTCGATGGTTCTAACCCTAGCGTGGCTCGGAAATTTGCGTTAACCTTCGATGGCTGCCGAGCCAAGGTTGGGGATGTGCAACTGGAAATTAATGAACAATTTCTTAGCTCGGAAACCAGTCTGCCTGCCACGGGACAAAAGTGGTCAAAAAACTACAAAGTGGAAGATGTCCCATGGACATTGCTCTTCCAATATCGAATGGTGAACTCCTGCGACAAAGGATGGCCTGCAAATATGTTAAAACAACGCTGGCATGACCTGCTAATGATAATAAATCAATTCATTACTTGCGAGGGCAGGTACGGGTTCATTTGCTTGTATCACCTTCATCTATTGATGATTTTTATGGGTTTTGAACTCAATATGCCTCACTACCTTCATAGAAGTCTGTTTAAGATGGCTAAAAGGTACAAACACAGCTAGGCCGATACCAACCTCTTCCATTATGGGTTAATTAAAATGATTGTGGTTTATGAATTGGGGTTACGTCGTGACAGTTGGGGTGATTTTCTTAGTCAGAATAGCTTTGAGGACTCAAGTCCACCACAGGTTGATAAACCTATGGTGAGCGAAAGCAAGCCTATCCCCCTTGTTCCTTACAATGTTTTGCTACCCAAACCTCTACCCGACTCACCTATGAACTTGCCCATGTCTGTGACCAAACAGGACGAAATTGCTAAACTCACAGCCAAAAAGCCTAAAGCTAAATCTAATGCAAATTCTAAAGGCAAGAAAAACATCCGGTTAATCTCTCGCATGGCGAGAAATAAATCGAAACCCTCTATTAACCCTGAGCCTATCATGGTCAACGAAGATTCCGACTCGGAGATTGAACGTTTCCTTGCAGCTGAGTATCCCTACTCAGAAGGACTGTGTGATAAACCTCCTTACGACTTTGTCAAAAACCTACCACCTTGTTTGCGGGATGATCCCAATTTTCCTAGCATTGAAATACCTCGTGAAACCCTTGGTGACTCGTCGAAACCCTCTCCTGCTCAACCAGCTGTTTCACCATGTGATCAATATGTCTTATGGTTGGAAAGATACTACCTAGATGTGCCTATGTTGCAATCCAGAATTCATGCTCTGGAAGGTCAGGTGGAAAAACTCACCAGTGAGAATTCCAAGGTACAACCCATTGACAAGAAGCAGTGAACAACTGGTTCAATTCTGTTTAAAAATGTTGAGTCAGCTACAGCATTCGTCAATTCGAAATTGGCATAGCCCGAACAATCTCGCTGGTATGATCTTCGCCCATTTATATGACATATTCATAAACTCTGTGTACATCATTGATCTGCTCTGCCACACAAGCATGCATTGCTGTATATAATTTCGTTTGGTAAATCGAATTTTGTTATCGTTAAGGTTTTAATTGGATTTGGTTTTGATTCTATAAATCATAATGTGGATTTGATTGTTTTAAAATCGGTTGCGATTGAATGTTCTGTTGCATCTATTATAGATAAGTTGTTGTGCATTTCAAACTTTGAAACACGATCTATGTTGCGATTCGAATTGGTTATGATTCACATGATGGGCAAACGATGGTTATCTTTTACGGTTTTATTTGAATATAACTTTGACCAGCTTGGAGACGGTTTGGATTATGTTTAACAAAAAAAAAAGGGTTTTGTTTTATCTTTACCCAAATCGTAAAATCGTAACAGTCATACAAGTCTCAGCCAGTCAATTTGTTGTGGCCGGTCGGCTCTGTTCTCTTTTGAATTGGAATGAAAATGGATATTCATTTACGAATAGATTTGTAAAACGGAAATAATCATGCCCAGGATTATGAGTTGTTCTATATTTGGCTCAAACCCGATTTTATTGGATTGCTACCCAGCTTATGGTGATTACTGTTGTTGTTCGATCTTGACTATTTACTACCCAGCAATCAAAATCTATGTCGATTTTTGGTCAATACTGTTATGCATTTTTCGTTTTCAATATATCGTAACAACCTTCCATATTGGTATTTGATCACAACAGATTGAGTCTTATGCCTTCCTATCTTTACTGTTGATTGAAGCGACATGAACTTTATATTGTTACAGCTGTAACAAATCTTTTTGTGTTCAATGGTATTGATTATAATTAGGTTGTGGAAAATCATATCTTATATGATTACGATTCTGTTCGATTATGGTTTTATTGGTTACATCGTATCTCATATGACTTGATTCACTGCTTGATTTTGTTTGATACGAAACAGGCCTATCAAGGTTTGACCATGATTTATGGTAACTGAAAACATAGCATTCTTTATTCTGTTCCGATTCAATTCATTTTTTTATTGTTTAGTTTGAATGATAATTTCAATTGAATCATTAATAATTCGTTTTTTAATGATTATTAAAAGATGATTTTATTTGATTGATATCTGGTCCTGTTTGCTATTCTTGACTAGCTACAGAATCAGATGATTCTGTAGCTGAGTCTGTAGAATCAATTTTTTATTATTTTCTTAATGAAATATCTTTCTAATTGGATACTTGTATTCTATTGTAGGTAAATTTGAATTTGCAACTGAGTTGTTGAGTAGTTAGGGTATGTTTCACAGATTTCACTTGCATTTTATTTGCTTAGTTTAGTTAATTTTGGGATATCTCCCAGATTATGTAAAACTATTTGATTTTATCCACAAGGAAGTTTTACCTTGTGAAGACACCTATATATACTTATGATTTTTTTAATAATCATCATCCTCATTCGTGGGAGAACAAGGATATGGAGTTCTGATACAGACTGGAGCAGAATTGATGTTTTTTCACATCTTTAGCTTCTCAATATATCAACATTTTGTTTCATGTTTTGTATATCACTCTGCTTATGGTTTATGACTACTTTAGCTATCTAAATCAAATGCAAATGATATAATTTTATTACTTTTATCCATATCTTGTTTCTTCCAAATAGATAAAGACATAACAATTGTTAATTCAGTTTGTGAATGACAGGTTTATCTTCTTCATAAATTGAATTGCTATATATAAGTCCTTGCATAATAGGTTTCCCTTATTGCAGGAATTTATAATCATAAGATTGTTATGATTTTCTTTTATGTCTTGTTTTTCCTGTAAAACACTTCAAGGAGTAGCACAGCCTATCGTTTACGAGAAGCTATTGAACCAATTCGGTGCGAGTTTCCTCCTCCGACCAGCTCAGAAGTCATCATACACAGGGCAGAATTGGAGCGTTTCCAGGTCAGTTAATCCCTTTTTTGCTGTTTTCATTTAAGTAGTTTAGTTTAGACATAATTTTAATTAGATTTATATTAGTTTGTTTAATTTCAGTGAATATATTAGATTGTTTAATTTCAATAATGTTTATTTCTTTTTCATAAGATATAAAAATCAAAAAAGATTTGTGGCTGTCTTAGGGTAGAAAACGAATGAGTTTTGCAAGTTTTAATTAAACCTGTAGATTGTTTATAATGTATATTTGTGAATAAGTAATATTGTAGCTGATAATTAGATAGTTGATTTGAGTTATTACAATAGTAATTAGTGGATTGTATATGATAATTAGAATAGTTATATTTAGTTTTAGTTTAATTTTAGTTTGTTTTATTAGTTTTATTTAGTTTAGATTGTTTAAATTACTTAGCTCAGATCAATTCTCTCTTTGGTTTTCTTGAAAGACCTTAGAGCGGCCAACAGAGCCGTTAAACTCGTTACGGAGGTTCATTCCAAATGGCTTGGGTTATTTAGACAACCCCAGACCAGTTCCACTCTCCCAGTTGACGGATGGTCAATTTCGCCCGTCAACACTAGGTGACAGAGAAGGTGTATACTCCTAGGGTGGAACAAGCATGTGGGGAATGAGGGTTTGTGGGCAGTGAGTGTGGGAGGTTCCTTGGAGAGAATTCCTTCCTTGTGGTTGTGTTGTTTTTCCTATAACCTCAGCCTAGCCTAGATTTCCTTGTCTCAGGGTGGAGCTTAGTCCCAGCTCGGGGGTGACCCACTACTGAGCTGATGAGCAGTGTGGTCTAAGGTTGGGAGGTTCATGGAAGGCCTGCACTTGGTTGGTGGATTCTACCACTGTTAAAAGATAAGTATCTGATTATGTTTTAATCATGTTTTGCATGACTCTACTGCTTATGATATCATGATTTCCACTGTGTATATGAATTAGTATGAAATGTTATGGACTGTTAATTATGGAAGTAAATCATATGAATACTCTGTGTAGAATGTGTTTATTTGTTTAAATGCATGAGATTTATAATACTTGTATGAGTTATGTGCAAGATGGTGTTATAAGTTTTTCTTTTAAGAGCGATTAAACATTGGTATCCAATAAAGGGGTGCTATAGTTTGGTATCAGAGCGATTAAACAAAGTAGCAGAAAAGGTGTGCTACAGTGACCTTGAAGTTGGTTGGGAAGCTGGACGCATCATGGGTGCTAGTGGGGGTCCCCCTATTGGTGTAGGGGGAGTCATGGGATATGGTTGTTGGTAAATTGGAGGAGGCTAATAAGATGGCCCTATGTATGGTGGAAAATATTGAGGTACATTGTGTATAGGTGGCGGTTGTCTATAAGGGTTGTAGTGTGTCATGGTGCCAATCAACCCATCCGCAACATGGGACATCCCAGGTTTGTCTTGGCCAAATGGTATGGGTCTGGGTGTGTCAGGTAATACTGTGTATAGGTAGCATGACTGAGCATAGATAAGGTAAAACTATTGGGCCTTGCTGATGGCTTCTTCTTCTAACTGTGGAAAAGTGGAGGATACATCTTTGGAAAGTATAGAGACGAGTGATTTAAGAAACCAATCAAGGTGTTGTTCTTTGGTGGTTTCTGCTTTACACAAACTACATCGTTGATGCCATTCATGGATGTGATCAGAAATGTGCATAGTTGAGGTTTGTTTGCACTCAGAGAGCAGTTCTAAACCAATGTCATGATGAATTGGTAGTTGAATGAAGGCCAAAAAGGCTTTGTCCAAGGATTCAAAAGTCACACGGGACCCTGAGTTTTTGTCCACATACCATTTGGATGATGGACCATTGAGTTTTCTCTAAAATAACCTTAAATGAATGGAATCATCCATGATGTTGTTTGAAGAACACCATAGGTGGAAGGTCATAACATGGTTGGCGGGTCCTGCCCTGATTTTCCTTCAAATTTTGGAATATCTGAAGGTAGTTTGGTAGGCATATTGGGCCATGTGGGGTAATGTAAAATGGGATCATTCATGAGTTTGGTGAGATCAATAATGTTGAGATATGCCAAGTATGGCATAGGGGGATTTGGTGGAAGATTAGTTCTAACCATTGTGTGACTAGGTGGTGGACCTGACCTGTGAAAGGGGTTTGGTGAAGATGTACTTCTCCCCTGAGAAGAATTCTCCCCCCCCCGGCCTCTTTGTGAAGGAGAGTTAGTGGATGGATTTCATTGGGAATTGGAACCAAGTAAGGTGGAAATAAGTAGCGTTGATCCCAAAATAGCAGCACTCACGGGGGTGTGAGATAATTGAGCCGGTGAGTTGGAAAGACTAGGAACTCCCCCTAGAATAGGAGGGATATTTTTCAAGGGTATGGAATGATAGGGATTCTATGGGTCCCCTATGGCATCTGTCTAGCAAAGT
This sequence comes from Picea sitchensis, assembly GCA_010110895.2. Lineage (NCBI taxonomy): Eukaryota > Viridiplantae > Streptophyta > Pinopsida > Pinales > Pinaceae > Picea > Picea sitchensis. Next base: position 15,018 of record SNQJ01S0048344.1, on the reverse strand, counting down.
GAATGTGTGAAAATGGTGATGAGAGAAAAAAATAAATGAACAAGAGCTTTGTATAATTTGAACCTTCACAAGATAATGCAACTCACAATTGCATGTAATCAAATGAGCATCATACATAAATCAACTATAAATAAGAAAACATGTGGATAGGTGGATTCTTTCTGCATGAGGGAACAAATAAAAGAAAATGATCATGTCCTAAAATATGTATCATTCTTCCTCTCAAATAACACTGGACCTTCCAAGAGCACTCAACAGTGGGGTCTGAAGCCACCAGAAGAGGAACTAGTGAAGGTTGAAATAATTATTTATAATGAGGGGTATAAGGTGCATATCCCAAAAGAGCTGGCGATATTTCCCAATAGCCACACAAAATATGATCAAGGTGCAATTGCGACCCACAATTGCCACCTAGGTAGATGTCATAAATTTGGTCACTAGGTACCTCGGTCAAAGTGCGACATTTATATTTTTGGCCTCAAAAATGGGTCATGGGATGGATCCCTTCTAAGAGTTGGGTGACTCAAGGGGGGACGCACAGAAAAACTGGACCTCGCCCTTCAATCCTTCATGGGTATCTCCCTGCCTTATGGTATAGGAACACTTGACTTGGAGGATTTTGAAAGTTCCCTATTTGTCAACTTCTAATGTTTGAAGATGTGAGAACCACATAACAGGGGGTTATTTGGATGCCTACCCCCGAGATCCTACCTACACTAAAAAAATCGTTTGGCACCTCTCGTGGAGGAAAAATTAGTGAGTTTTTAGAATTTTTTTAGAAGTGGTGGGATGAGAGATTGGGGGTGTTAACTAATCTCGTTTGAATTAAGTGGGTGTGGATAATTTCCAAAGAAATAGTGGGATGTTTTAGAATTCCTTTGGAGAATATCCACTTCAACATCCACAATTGAAAAATGAAAATTATGTGAGTGAGGAGTGACTTTATGTGTGAGGAAGTGAAAAAATGTGTCAAGTTTTTAATAAATTGTTTGTGGGATTGCAACATGTGGACTTCCTGTGGTCCTTATAAATATTTGTTACCTAGCTTACTAAGTGTCATTGGTACAATGTTAGGTAGCTAGAGAGGTAGTGGGGGGGGCCAGAGGACCCATAATGATAATAATGGAGGCCATTCAATGTAATGTGGACTAGGTCCACTATATTATTAAATAAGGCCCACTATGATAGTTAGATATAATAAATGGGTAGTTAGATATGATAAATGTAAGAGGACTTCTTAGAAGGTTCTACTTCTAAAATATTCCTCCTCTAGAATGTTCTTAGGTGATGGCAGCACTATATAAAGAGGTTCAACCAATGTAATGGGATATGAAGATAATTATTGTATTTGGATCTGAAGCTCATTAGGAGGAAGGCCCCTTGAAGAGGCAAGTGAACATGAGAGGATCCCTTCCATAATAGGATCCATTGCATGGTGTTTCCCTACCATAATGGTTTGATATAATAAAGTTGTTTTTTTCTATATGGTTTCATATATCTTGTGTGGTGATTGTATTCATATATCTTTGGTATTATTGTGGTATTTTGTATTCAAGTATTTGGAACTTAACAGGTGGTATCAGAGCACTTTCCTTGGCCAAAGAAGGGAATAAATTTTTGTTCTCTTTGCAAAAATTTTCTAGGGAAGAAAAAGAGGGCGACGCACTTCAGGTTCATATCTGAATCTTTGCTAGATGAATTTGGAAAAAAAATTGGGTATTTGAATTTCTCTCGGAAAAATACCCAATTTCAAAAAAACAATCAGCCGAAATGGAGTCTGGGAAGTGAATTTATGAGCATTTTAAATTCAACATTTTTTCAGGGTTTTTTCGGAAAAAGCCATGATTTTATGTTGTAATTTATTGTTCTATTTTTTGGGTTTTTTCATGACGGAAGCAGGAATGCATATTTCATAACTTTTCATAGGGTGCTCAGATGACTATTTCCTCTCAAACCCTCAAATAAATTCTACAAATAACTGAAGCATTCAAATCCCAATTGTATGACACATGGTGTGTCACATTGCATGATAGATTGCATGACCTTGCATATGGCCTCAATGATAGTTCAAGATTCATTGGATAACATGTAGGAGAGATTTTTTATGGCAGACACCGGGGATGAATATAATTAATAAATATATTCTTGGTATGATTTTGAGGCCGATTGTGATGATTGGTATATGGATAATTGTCATTTCTGGGATAACAACCACTTCCATTTTTTATTTGATGACTCTGCTCCACCTTATGTAGAGCACATCAATGTCACACATCAGGATCTAGTTATGATTACTAGTTTCTATCCTGCATTGTTCCTTCTAGATTCATCTTTGACCCTTTCTCACTATGTGGATGGATATTATTATTTGGATACACATGATAGGTGTTAGTATTGGGAGCATCATTTTCAGTTGGTTATTATGTGTTGATATATTCTGTGTGGAGCTCACATGAGCAATTGGACATGGGACCTTGGTTTACAATGACAGTTGGACTACTTCAACATGATGGCTTCCATTTCTCAATGGGACCCTGGTTCTTTATTCTACTTCAACACTATGGTCCACACTTATCCATGGGAACCTGATTCTCTAGTCTACTTCAACACTATGGTCCACACTTATCCATGGGACCTTGGTATATGGTTGTACATCAAGCATTGGGGGCATCGCTTTCATAAGAGGGATGGAATGCTAGGTAGCTAGAGAGGTAGTGGAGGAGCCCAGAGGGCCCATAATGATAATAGTGGAGGCCATTCAATGTAAGGTGGACTAGGTCCACTATATTATTAAATAAGGCCCACTATGATAGTTAGATATAATAAATGGGTAGTTAGATATGATAAATGTAAGAGGAATTATTAGAAGGTTGTACTTCTAGAAGATTCCTCCTCTAGAATGTTCTTAGGTGATGGTAGCACTATATAAATGGGTTCAAGAAATGTAATGGGATATGAAGAGAATTATTGTATTTGGAGCTGAAGCTCATTAGGGGGAAGCCCCCTCGAAGAGGAAAGTGAACAAGAGAGGATCCCTTCCATAATAGGATCCATTGTATGGTGTTTCCCTACCCTAAGGGTTTGATATAATAAAGTGGTGGTTTTCTATATGGTTTCATATATCTTGTGTGGTGATTGTATTCAGATATATTTGGATCTATTGTGATATTTGGTATTCAAGTAATTGGTTCTTAACATACAACCTTGTGGGAATTTTAAAATCCCTAATGAACTAGCATGTGGAAATATGGGTCCTTACCAATCCTTTAGACTCTCTAATGTTGTTTACACTAAGAAATCTTGAAAAAACTATCCTAGATTGCAAGCACGTGGGCATGTATGGGCATGTTACTTTGATCTTTAAACTTCCCTAGTGATGTAAACTAAGAAATCAATTTCAAGAAACTATCATAAGTTTGCAACATGTGGGCATGTATGGGCCCTTACAACTTTAAGATGATCTCAAAATGAAACTAAGAGGAGCCCTAGGGGGGCTTTGTCCTCTCCTAAATATTTTTGTTAAGGGAAGTGAAATGTCCCTTTAACCACCTTTATGATTCTCAAGATCACTCTATGGTGTGAGAGAAGAACATACTCAATGATCAAAGTTAATTTTTGGTCCCAATGTAAGTGTTTTATTTGTGATATAAATAATCTCAACTTAAATTTTATAAACCAAACAAGCCATCCATGTGGCAACCAAAGTAAAAGAGGAGAATATTTGGTTCTTTTTACCCCTTAAGTGCCTATGTTTAGCTAACCTTTCATACAGGAAAGGAGTCTAAGTGGAGTGCATTGGAATTACAAATTTCATAAAAGAAAGAATTTGAAGGCTAGGGGTCTTCAAATCATCACAAAAAGCCTTACAATTTTGAAACTTTGGAAATGTGCGGGGGTTACAATTCTGACAGAGGCATAGTGGGCACACAGTGTGCAAAATGTGCAGAGAACATAAGCCTTTTGGGTGTACAATGCGCTGAGTGCGCATCTGTGGGCTGGAATACCCACGCACCTTCTTATACGCGTCAGGGGGGGAATTTTTGAGTGAAATTATCCTCCTCCAGCTAAAAATATTGCTTTCGACAGGTAAGGCTGGGCCGGTTTTTGTACCTGCAAGACAAATGGATTAACAATAAGTGCTCTCTAAACCCAAATAGGGTGAAATTTGATACCTTTCCCCAGTATGGTCGCCAATCTATTGTTTCCTTTTCGTCACTTGGGTGAGCAAATGAATGACACTTGCATGTCTAGTTGGGCCTGCTAGACAAGATAGAGGTTCGTGAGTGGATTAAACAAGCCAAACACATGAAATAAAAAAGTAAACAAACTAAAAAAACTAAGGAAATAAAACTAGAATGCATAAGAAACTTAGAACAAAAAACAATCAACCAATGACCAAGATTATGCCACCAATGGATAATTATATTAGTTGGAAAAACATCGTAGAGAAAAATGAGGACTTATGGTTCCCCTCTTTCTCCTTAGGGGGGATCTTGAGTTACCTAATGGAGAGTTCTTCTCACAATGGTAGAAAAATGGCAAATGATGAAGAAATCAATGGATATTCCCTCAAGAGGTGAGTGGAATGGCCTATTGCAATGGTGATTGAATGCTCCAAGGAGAAAAGAGGATTCTCAAGGGAGGATTGAGGAAGAATAACAATACTATGAATGTTTTAATTTATTAATGCATTTGTGGCCTCCATTCATAGCATTTATTCAAGGAAAACTCAACTGGTTCTTAGTGTGAACAAGGGGCCCTTTAGGGAACCCTTTGGTCCTTGACCAACCCCCCATTCAGATTTCACTCAGATTTGAAGGTCAAATCAAGTTGGAAGATGCTCCATAAGTGGTTGGGGGGTTGCAAGAATCATAAATGCACCGTTCATAGGAGTGTGTGGCATTTCTCATACATAGTCATGCATATTGGGCATTGTGCACTCTACAGGCTTCATTGGCCCATGCACTGTGCGCATGATTCCTTTAGTTAGTTTTCGCATGTCAATTTTTGCCCAATTGTATAATTTTTTTCCTTTTGAAATGCATTTTGGTGTTGCAGGTGAACTAATTGTTGTTTGGAATTGTTGTATTTCTGTAACCATTTGCGTGCAATGTTGCAGACGAAATTTTAGTGATAACACATAATATCTCATATGGAGATTGATTGTAAGGATCAAAAGGCTCTAAATATGAATGAACAAATACCTCTATTTCAGTTGATCACTCTTCATATCATCAGGAAGAGTTAGTAGATCCATAAGCACCTACCTAGAATCATTGTAGTAACCAGAAATAGACCAACATGGTCCCGTGACACTCTGTAGGATGCAAAGATATATAGAACTGATGAGCCATATCATGAGAAGGAGGAGATGGATCCACTAGTGGTGAGGCAGGTGCCCACACCAAGTACCATCTCAGAAGGAGATAGATTTCAGAGGGAGACAACCATCATAATCCAGTAGGGAGGAGCAACCTCCCCTAGACAGTTCATAGGATATTAGACTTCATAGGAGATCATCACATACAAAGGGATAATATGGCTCCAAAGATTATATAGACTCAAAGTGAGCTTGATCTCAGAGAGAGTTAGTGGCTTAGAGAATTTTATTCAAAAAATATTCCTCCTCAGATTCATATGGGAGATTCCAGGATTGATAGATAAGTCCCATGAGTTGAGGAGGTTGTATCGAAGCTTTAGAGGTTTTAGGGATATATGAGACCTCCTAGGAAGATTACCTTGTTTCAGTGACCAAGGAGGAAGCGAGTCAGAAGGACTGGGATATGGATTTTTTCCTTGATAATAGAAGATAATTTAGTGGTGACTTCCAAATTGATCTGCAATATCAAACATGTTGCTGATGGAAACATAGACATGTACAAAGACTGATTTGTGGCCATATGATTCTCCCAGAAAGAGGGAGAATATTATGACACGATACTTGCTCCCGTAGAAGTTCACATGGAGAAACCAAAAGATACATGAGAAGGATTCTCATGTCTGCATATTGAAGAAATCTTTTTACTATCTTAAGCAGGCACCCAGGGCAGAATATGCCTGAAAATTATTTTGATGAGCTTGGGATTGGTTTCAATTTGATAATGAATGACTTTTTTCTAACAAGGAATGAGAAAATCATCATTGAGTACAAGAGAAAGCTTGCATCAAAGGTCGAGATGAAATACCTAGGTATGATGCATTATTTCTTGGATATAGAGATATATTAGTCCTAGTATGTGAGTCGGGCCATGAGATGCAGTAGAAGTAGGCATGACATAAACTCTAGTGTATGTAGAGGAACTCTTAGAGAGGGAGGTGATACTACTGTTGGCATTGTTGGTTATGTGTTGTCATTGATGGAAACATGAATTAGTCATGAACAAAGTTATATATTTGACACTAGTGTTAGGATGGCCAATAATGTCTATCCATGTGTAATGAAGGGTCATTGATGGAAAGAGAATGCAACAGAGAAGCAAGGATAAAGTTCAGGAGAAAAAGTGTCTAGTAAATGTGATTGATGTAATCTTCTATCACTATCAAGGATCGATGATATTTGTTACAGGTACATTTTCCGAATCTCAGAAGAGATAGTTCTTTTTAAGTCATGCAGGAGATTAGGCTTCAGAAAGAGAATTTTTATAGGTGGAAACCTTTATAAAAATCAAGCAACTGGAGATGTTCATCCAGAATTTGGATGTAAATCTGACCATTGGATCACAGAGGAAACATGTGTAAAGAAGGAGGGAATCATGGTCGTATGATTGAATATTTGAGAGTGACTTAAATCGTTAGATCATGTAGGAGGAACAATGTTCAAATTTGGTGTTGACTACTTCGGATAAAATTACCTGAAGGAAAAGATATTTTAGCCGAAGACGAAGTCCCGAAGTGTACATGAGTTTTCTGATCTAAGAAAATTTTTGGGAGTTATATTGACCGTCTGATCAAAATAAAGTGGAAGCATAGGACAAGAAAGGCCAAGGCATGAAGTCCCTGATTAAAATAAAATCGTTAGATAACATTGTGAAAGATCTCAATCATTGGATTAAAGCTGAGTGGAAATGTTCAACCTCGGTGCTAACCACTTCGGTGAAAAGGAGTTCGAATTGAACCAGAATTCCCGAAGCCTAAATTCACGAAGAAACACCAGTCATCTGATCTAAGGAACACTTTGGGAAATATCCTGATAGTTGGATAGAGTAAAGTAGAAGGATAGGATAAGCAGGGACAAAGGCCTGAGATCCCGAATAGCTGAATTCCTGGAAATCATTGGATCATGTTAATATTTTCAGGTTAAATAAGGATCATTAGATGAAGTTAAGTTACTCGAGGTTTATTCTTTGAGGAATCTCACTCTAGGAGAATTGGGAAGTGAGAAAAAGTGAATAACCCGAAGTCCCGAAGGACTAAATGAATCTGGACCATTGATCTAGAATTGATCACAATCATTGGATGGAATCCAAGTGGAAGGGTAGCGTAAGTAATTCCATGCTGACCACTTCGGCACTGACTAACTCCAGTGAAAATTGGAGCAACAGTTACCTGGACCTCCAAATCCCCGAAGTCCCAAGTCATTAGGACCATGTTAGCAGGGTCCATGTCACAAGGACACATGGAACACACGTCAGTAGGTCCACATAAGTCAGTCCATGTCAGCAAGGGCATGTGGACCAATCAGATGGTGACAAGTGTCAAAATCATATGACACATAAGGTCTGTGAAAGTCACAAATCAGGGTGACACGTGACACACTTACATAAAGTCCACATCATCATGGGTTATGTCACATACCACGTCACTCCGGGAGTATTGAATTCGGGAAAATTGAAAGCACTAAAGGTGCGAACATTCCAAATTTCTGAAGTCCTGAAATACAAAAATAAATAATGGTCGTCCGTCTCAACCTTTGATTAAGTCACAGTCTTTGGATTAATCTAGTGGAAGGATAGTGTAAGGATTGAAGATTGACTATTGATTTGGTTCCAGAAAACATGCTAACCATTGGATCAACCATTATGAGAGGTAACCACTTTGAAGAATTCCAAGTTTATGTTATCAACCGAAGCTCGAAGTCATGAAATAACCAAGGATTGTCCATCTCATCTCCTAATTAAGTCCCTGACGTTGGATAATGATAAGTGCCTTATGGGGAATGAGATCCCATTAAGGAATGATCACACCATTGATCTTAATGATCAATGATGAGGATTAAATCCAGGGATACTAACTATGAGTAATTTACCATTCCAGGAAGTTCAAACTTTGGGAGATTGGATGATTTTAAGAGAGAATTGCCCGAAGGCTGAAGTCCGTAGGACTAGGTTCTAGCCCTTGATCATGGTTTACGAACACATAAGCTATGAGGCACTGGGAACATTGATTACTTTAATAAGCTCGTGGTTCTTCACATATGATCATATGAAAATGGATTGAAGGGGGCACTAGTTACAAAAACAAGATCTATAATTATGGAAGCATTTGGAGAGACATATTAGGATCAGGGGATCCTGAAGAGTCAATTTGACTCAGATAAAATGGTTTGAAGGAAGTGGTTCATACATATTTCATTTATGTAAACAAATCAAGGTTGGTAGAGTAATTCGACAGAGAATTAACACCATAAAAATACAGAGAATCTGTAAAAGATCGAAAATGCTCTATTGGCAAACTAAGGACACAACAGAAGCATGAGAACGATATAATGAGTCGATCCATGTATGTGATCAACTCATGAGGACAAATGAATCGATACACAGTCATGATTAAAAGAGAGTTAAATCATTATCATTATGAATAAAGAATAAAAAGGAAAAATGATATTATTTAAAGTTTAATATTATCATTTAAATGAAAAGGTACAATGGTTCAATATCAAAAGACCCAATGGTTCAAATTCACACAAATTGGAAGACTATATAAACAAGAAATAATGGTGAGAAGAGGGTGTCTTGGTGGATTAAATATATTTATATATAGTGGATTGAATGGAAGTTCATTCTATCATGTTGGTGCCTATTTACAAGATGTGTCTTGTTATGAGGGTTGGATTCCTCACATCTCAGTTGGATCTGAGATCAAAAAGTTGGGTCTTGTTATGAGAATGTGATTCCTCATTTCTCAGTTGGATCTAAGAACTACAAGTTGGGTCTTGTATCAAAGAGTTGGATCTCTCATATTAGTTGAAGTCAAAGATATTAAAGGATTGTTTTTATATGCATTTATACAAGTTAAATAAATAAAAGAAAGATATTATATCTACTTCATACAGTTTGTGTTTTAGATTTTTATGAGTAATTAATTGAACTGCATATCTTATTCAATTAATTCAGTTAATCTATGAAAGTGTGAAAAGTAGCCAAAAGTTACAAACACTGATTTACCACCCTATCTAAGTGTCAACTGTACATTTCAACAATTGGTATCAGAGCAAGTGCCTTCAACACGATTTAAACACTAGAAGGTAGATTCTAAAGAAATGGGTGGACAAATGGCTCTCCCCACAAATGAAGCTCACTTATTTGATGGAACAAACTATTCCTCATTGAGGGAAGGAATGAAATAATATCTGAAGTTAAGAGGATCTAGAGTTTGGTATTCAATAGTAAGTAAGCCCTGTAACTTAACTACTTCAAAGAAAAAAACCAATTACACAAGAGAAACAAAGAAAAACAATTCAATAGAATTAAAAGCAATACAGGATGGATTTTTAGACCAAGTCAAATAAAAAATGAGGCACTATATATCTGCTAAATAATTATGGCTCTAGTTAGAAGAATGTTATCAGAATAAAACACAAGAAGAAGAGAAATCCTATCAAGGTAACGAAAAAAACTCAGATAAAGAGGATTCTTGTCAGAATAAAGAACAAAACTCAGAAGAAGAAAATTATTATCAATATAAGGAACAAGATAAAGAAAATGAGAATTCCAATCAACTTGAAGAACATGATACTAAGAAAGAGATTTCTAATCATAATGAAATGCAGGATTTGATGCAACTACCTATCATAAAAAATGATAAACTCATCAAGGATTTAATTCAATCCTTAGTCATAAATGAAGAAAATAATTTCATCAAGGAATTAATTCATAACTTAGTAAGAACTAAAGTAATACTACATAATCTTAAGATTGATGTTACAACTGCAATATAATAGATTCACATGGAACCAGGAAATGGTATATATACTAAATTTCCTGTGGAGACTCTTTACAATCTTGAGTACATAGTTATGTGCACTTTTGAAGATTTGGAGAAACTTCAAAAGAAAGATATTTTGCTACTAAAACAGTTATATCAATCTAACCATGAAGAGCATGAACAAAAGATTCAACTATAAAACAAAGAAGAAGAGATCAAAAGATTGAAAACTGAAGTTTCTAATCTAACAGAAGAGATGGAAGAATTAAAGATATATGACAATAAAAGAAAATAAGTACTAAAATAAACATAAGAATTGGTTAACAGTCTAAAGACTCTACTTGAGGAAACTAAAGAAAGTGAAGAAATCTTGAAGATCCAGTTAACTAGGAAAGAAAATTATTGCCACATGTTGGAATTGGAAATCATCAACTTCAAAATGAGAAATGAAAGTACTCATGCAGATCTAATGAATCAAATTCAAGAAGCTAAGAAAAATGAATAATCCCAAAAGATCCAATTAACTAAAAAGGAAGAATCATTCCACATGCTGGAATTAGAAGCCATCAACCTCAAAAGGATTCAACTATTAAAACAAGGAAGAAATCAAAAGATTGAAAACCAAAGTTTTTGATCTAACAAAATATATGGAATATTTGAAGACATATGGCAAAACTATTAAATTCAAACAAGTCTTGGATGAGATGGAAGAAATAGTCATCAATCTAAAGACTCAACTTGAACATGCCATGGAAGTGGAAGAAGCACTGGAGATTCACTTGACTAAAAAGGAAGAGACATGTCACATATTGAAATCATAAATGATCAACCTTAAGAAGATAAATGAAAAAGGTAATTCAAATCTAAATATTCAACTCAAGGAGGCCAAGAAAAATGAAGAATCCTAGAGGATGCAATCATCCAAAAGGGAAGAATTATGTAACATGCTGAAATTGGAAGTAGTCAATCTCAAAAAGATGAATGAAAAGACAACTAAAACTGTCAATTTACAGAATAGCTCAACTATCCTAGATAAGATTTGGAACAATCAAAGATCAGTTAATGCCAAAATTGGTCTTGGATACAATAAGAAATAAGACAATGAAAAGTGGAGAACCATTTACAAACACGAGAAAGGATCATCCTTCTCAAAAGGAAAAGGTGCAATCACAAACCAATTACAAGACATGAAATTTGTTAAGGAAAGAAGCTATAGAAGTAAAAATGAAGAAGAAAATAAAAAAAAAGATCTCTCAAGCCAAAATAAATTCAATAATGGAAACAACTTCAATGGCTGTTTATTTTCTTGTCATAACTTTGGCGATAAAGTAATGGACTACAAGAAACTAGAGAAAGAATATACAGGAAAATCCAAAAACTCAATTAGATGTTGGAGATTCAATTTTGTTGGGCACATAACAAAATGTTTTCATACAATGAGATGTTGCAACTGTGATAGGTTTGGGCACAAATCCCAAAGCTATAGGATTTCAAAAAGTCAATCCATAAATTGTAGAAAATTCAATACAAATTAAGTATTTCCTATGATTCTCCTGATCTAACAATTATACGCCATTGTTAAATAAAAAATCGCTTCTACTATTATTCTTGCAGAAAATTAAACCACGATCACAACCACAATCACAAAGTGAAATATCAAGAACACAAAACACAGAAGTTTTACCGTGAAAGCGTAAAATTAAAAACCCCACTATCATATATTATGTATATCATGAATCATGAAACAATCTCATACAAAACTCTAATCCAAGAGCTATCAGTACAATACAATAGTCTCACACTGTCATACACAAGTCAACAAATACATGTGCCAATTCCTGTGTCCAGACAGCTTGCTTCCTTTGCACAAATCCTTGCAATTAAAATTCTCACAACTAAAATTATAATTGCCTAGTTTGCACATGCTCATAAGCATATCCACTACATGTGTGATCAAATCACAACTGATAGCCAAACTATCCCTTTCACATGTTATCTCAACTGGGTCTCCACTGGATCTGACATGCATGTAGTTAACCATGGAGAATCTTCAGTTGCATGTGAGTTCACTGATTAACTGAACTCTCACTAGTGAATGTTTAGTTACAACTAGTACAACTGATCTTAACTCACTTAACTACACTTATAATTCTGTTACAAATCCAACTCACTCAGTTATGAA
>SNQJ01S0048343.1:91292-102016 GCA_010110895.2 Picea sitchensis | reverse complement strand
CAACTTCCCCAACTTTTCCCATAAATCCTTGGTTGTAGCTTCCTCTGACACATTCAGTAATATTGAATCGAAGAGACACAATCAAATTGTGCTCTTTGCCTTCTAATCCAACTTTTTCCAGTCATTTGTTGAAGTTCCTATAGGTGCAGTACATGGATCTATCGTGATCCACTGATCTTTGTCCACCAACAGATCTTCCATCTTGAGCTTCCACAACTCAAAAAATTTCCCATTAAACTTCTCGTTCTCTAGCTTCGAATTGCTTGCCATTTATTTTCACCTAAAAAATCAATACCACAAATCTCCCATTATAACAAGGCTTATCATAGTCCCGAGCCAAACCCTTGACCACAAAGGCATCCCCTTGAAGCCGATAAAGCTTTGATACCAAATGTAGATTCTAACCTTGTACAATATCTACTACAAACAAATATTCAGAAAAAAGAACAGAAAAGATACAATGGAAAATACAAACATTACACATAGATTTTTCTCCTGGAAACCCAAACCAGGAACACCAACATATTCTATATTCATTCATGTGATACAGTGTTTACAATGCAACATACATATAGAAGCCAACGACATCCAAAACCCTAACCCAATGAGCTGAATTAGTCCAAAACCCTAATTCCTTAACCGAAAAAAGAAAACCATCAGCAAAAACCATGTGTCGAAAAACCACCTAAATATGTGACACATTTCCTTAGGCAGGTGACACGTTTCTCGAGGCAAAAAAAAAATTTGGGGTAGCTGCCCCTAAACCCCTGTGCGCCCGGCGTAAATTATCAAACACTACTACTCGTGCAAAGAATATAACACATGCCCAACACAACAACACCGTTTATAGATAGACTGTTCATAATTCCAACTAACAACGACCATATCCATATCTCTTAGAACAAACATTGGGAAGCTGAGGAAAAGAACATGCCATTGACCTTAATCATTTATGTCAAACCAATTTTAAATACTGCACAATGGACTGGGTTTGAGACCTTCTATTTATTAGTTGTTTACCATTTCCTTTTATCAAAAACCAAATGACTCCAAACATCACCGAGCCAAAACCTTTATAACCAATTTCTTTCCACTTTGCAATTTTATTTCTTTTTATTTGTAGAGTTATTTTTATACAATAGACTATCAACATAATAATTCAAGCAATTAACACCATACCACATCAAGCATGCAATGGAGTGTAACATAATCCAACAACTCTTCAACATACGGGGCATGTATCACAACTTTTAGTAATTGCTATGTGACAGGTTGGGTTCAAAACCATGGTGTTATTTCATTTATTCACTATACAGATCCTAATTTAGGAGTGGAATGAACTAATTAACATAATGAATACAATAAACACAGAGATATGAAGAACAACACAAATATCCAGTGAAAAATATCTTCTATTGAATAAATGAAATAGGCTGAATTGTAAAAGTGAAACACTTGTTGGAATAGTGGTAGCTATCTTTGATAAGATATGTGGCTTCTACGCACATCCAACTGAGTGGAATGATTACAATGAGGCTCCAGAGGCCTTTTTAATATTACTCATGAATTCCAAAACCCAAGACATCCAAAAACCCAACCCTAGGAGATGAAACACCAAAAGTTATGTGGGACCCTATGGGTAAGTTGGTACCTCAACTTATCAGGGTCGTAACTTGTGCATACAACCTCCGTTTTAGTTGTGTGATAGCCCATTGGTAAGGTATTTTAGAGAACTACATATTATGTTGTCAAACTCTGACTCCATCTACATTTTGACTATGGCTAGCCAAAAAAAAATTGTTTAGGGCCCTAAAACGGCACTGGAAGTATAACAAGATGTGCTAACATGAAAACATACAAAATAATCCAGTTGGATTAGGTGGGAGGCCACCAATATGTTGTAATATTGGTTTTTGTCATTGATGTCAACCCTAGTCATGGGTTTTGGACCGCAAGATTGATGAAGGTATTTGGACATGAAGGAAAATGCACATGCAGATACAACACCCATGGATGGATAGTATACATCATGTTTTTTTTGGTGGTATGCATTACGTAAGATACAACACCCATGGATGGATAGTATACATCATGTTTTTTTGGTGGTATGTGGCACGTCACGTGGATCCTCATGTATTGAGGAGAAATGAATTTGAAAATGACAAAGGAATTGAAGAAGAAGTACATGGGCCCTGAAGATAATTAAAGAAAAGAATTACAAAATAAGAAAGGTCACCCATTCTAATGTTAAAAGGAAGTGACCATGAATGGTATAAACAAACATCATTATAAATCCATTTTGATATAAGTTGAATTTCAGAGGAAATAAGAAGAAAAGAAGGCATTTGATTTCAAGGGAGGATGAAGTCTTTAGTGATGGTTCTAAGGTATGTCATTTTCAAGTCATCTCACCATTATTTCTATAATCCTTTTATAAAACGATTCAGATGGTGAAATCACTATGGTATTGAGAAGACATATCATCAAGGTACCTCTGGTAAAAAATTTCCAGCTCTGATTCTCTATAATTATGGAGATACACTCAGGGAAGATAGGGTTTGTGACCATTCAAGAATAATAACAGGGTGTTCCTGCAAAACCAACATAACTTCTTTCATCAAGAATCCAAATGAAGTGGGACAAATTTCATTGGAAAGAGGATGGACTGTAGTTTCAGTATGTTTTAGAATCACATGTTAATTATTGACGCGGGGCATTCTCATAAGTAAAGTTCGGTCTCCTGAATAAACCGTAATTGAATAAGGTCTACCACTCTTTTATAAATTCCTTTTGGGGAGGATCCAAGGAGTGAAAATTGAGGAGTTTCCAGGAATACATTGAGTGATATTATCTTACAGATCAGAGTAATCTAACAATTGAAGAATTTCAAAAATTCAGCAGTCTCAGAAGCATTATCGTGTCTCTATGCAAATGATTGGTTGATGGTGATGACTTAATGTAAAAGGCAAGCTGCACTTCATATATTCTGGGTGGAAGGAAGGGGAAAGACAGATTTCAACTCTCTATTGATATTGGAGGATTACCTTCCTCTTGGAGTTTTATCCCTCCCTTTACATTTGAAATTTGTAGCTACCTTTGAAGTCATTACTTCACTTGAACAATAACCATTGGATTATTTCTCATATATTGTGCATGGTGTATTATGGTGTATTGGTGTAACTCTTATACTATTGTTCATTGCTCATTGGATATAGTTGAATGGTTTAAGTATAAGTTGAAAAAGGTTTTAAATTGTACTTGATACTGATTCACCCCCCTCTCAGTATCAACACAGTATCCACTTGGAAGATGTGTAGGGATTTAGACATCCCCGGAAGTGTAGAACCCACAATTACAAAGAAGTACAAAAGAACATGTTGAACTAAAAATTGTCAAGGGGAGCTAGTTGGGATAGGTGGGTGGCCACCAATATCCTCTTGGATCGGTCCTCCCCCCTTAGGAAGAAATGGTTTCCATGGCGTTGAGTTCCCCCATCAGGCATGGAAACTTCTATTGAATTTGGCTCCGGGTGAGACACTTTCCTTAGTGTAGGAGTTGTCATGCCTTAACAACCCGATAAAGTTGGATATTTTGTTGGCAATTTCCCTTGACCTATGTATCCATTATCTAATCAATGGATGCATGTTCCATGCAGTCAGGGTTGAGCTCTGTTGGTGTCAAATGTTCTGTGATCTCTGAGGTGTCCAACAATGGTGGAAAATATGGCTGAAGGAGGTCCACATTGAACATTGGGTGCAAGCCAAGGAAGGGTAGGGTGTTAAGCTCAAAAGCATTGCTACCCACAACATTGGTGGTAATGTAAGTCCCATAGTGAAGTGGGTGGAGCTTCCGATGGGGCCCTATATGACACTCTTTCTGCAAATGTAACTACACATTGTCTCCAACCTGAAATTGGTGTGGTGCCCTGTGTTGATCATGGAATTTCTTGTACTTAACATTGGATTTCTACAAAATCTCATGGACCTATTGGTGGATGTGCCGAATCTGCTCAATGAATTTGGTGGATTTGTCGGTCTCAGACTGAACAAGGGAAGATTTTGTCTATGTGGTTTTCAGAGGTAATGTAACATCAATGGGACCCAAGGGTTGGACTCCCAGTCCCACCTAAAATGGGCTATGGTCGGTGGAGCTATGGAGATCCATGTTGTAACTGTGTTGAACATAGGGGAGACTCTCATCCCATGTACGTGGATTCTTAGAGTTGTACATACACAGGATGTGCACAATCATCTGATTGACAACCTATGTTTGGTTGTCTATTTGGGGGTGGAAAGCAGTGGATTTAGTGAGCTTGGTTTCCAACAATGACCATAGAATTGACCAAAATGTGTTGAAGAACCTGTTATCTCGAACAAAGATGATGATTTGTGGTATCCCAAAATGGACCCACACTCGTTCGAAGAAGAGATTCACAATATCTTCCATTGTGATGTTCTTCTTGTAGGCTGTGAGGATGGCCATCTTTGAAAAATGATCAACGACCACAAATACACAATCATTTCCATGCTTGGTGGATGGAAGGCCAAACATGTAATCCATCGAGATGGATTCCAAAGGCTTCTCAAGGGTAGGAAGAGCGGTGTATAATCCTTGCTTCTTGATGGTTGGCTTGGCAATGGCACATGCAGTGCAAGATCCGATATACTTTCTGACATCATGTTGAAGTTTTGGCCAATAAAGATGTTTCTAGAGAATGACCACAATTTTCTCCACGGAAAAATGTCCTACCATCCAACTATAGTGGGATTCCAAAATAATATTTGCACGCTCTCTTGCAGGAACACAAAGATGTCTCAGATGGCATAATAACCCGTCCTGAATGTGAAAATCGGTGACAATTGTGCATGTACCCAAAGAGTTGATAGGTGGTGGCAAAGTCCAGATCTTCCTGATAAAGTTGGGGCCACTCCAATGCCTCATGTCCACAGGAATGGAGCACAGTGGTGAGTGCATCCACGGGAGGTTTACTGAGGCAGTCTGTAACACCCCCGTTTCCCACAACTTGTAATTAATTATTAATTATGATTACCATGCTATGGCATGTGAATAATGTAAATGTATTATTGTTTGAATTGCCAATAACTGACTGTGGGGGTGAAGCCTTGAAGTACTGGTCATGATATCACTAGAGGAAAGAATGGGAAAACTATAAGAGAGGTTTACTTATGTCAAATGACCCCAAATTTCCCCTTGTTGGGAATAATGAACCCCCTCCATATCCCAAGGAGAGGAATCAGTTAATGAAGGAAGGACTAGTGGTTAAATACTCAACCACCCCCATGAATGGAAGCATGGTCTGGTTGAGGTGATCCAGGTGGATATTTGTGTCCACCCACATATTCCACTTGGACCCCACCATTGTTTCTTTCATTTTCCTTAATTGTGGCACAATTTACTATTTTTGGCAGTTTTTCGAGTCCTGAACTTTCAGAATCGTTTTGAGGCCCTAAACGATGTTTTTTGGGCATCTATCGTTCAAAAAATATTTTCATGATATTTTATGTCACCAATTGTAGTCATGGGATATATATTTATAACAATGTATCATATGCATCAAACAAAGATAGTATGTCAAATTTACAACCCCAGGAAATTGATGTACCAATTTACCCCGATGAGGCCCATATTTTGGCGTTTCATCTCCTAGAGTTAGGTTTTTTGGATGTTTAGGGTTTCCATTGTTTCTCAATAATATATATTCCTTCGAGCCTCATTGAAATAGAGATTTAAAAGGCATGTAGCCACCACATCTCTTCTCAGAGATAAGCTACCAGCGCCCTAACTAGTTTATTTCTATTATGTCAGTAAACAAATTTTAGTTCTTTGGTATTAATGAAATGAAGTGTTATTTCCGTTGCATATTTGTATTCATGGTTATTTGTGTATTCTTTTGTGTTCCTGTTTAAATATGAATCATGAGGAGACAGGAGGTTGTCAACCCAAAGTGCCATAGAGTCTTGCAGACCCAGGCTGACCCGAGTTTCCTTCTAACAGAAGGAACAAGATAGGTGGAAACCATCCTGGGAAAGGCAGGCAGAAAAAGAATACAGGAGAATACAGTTCAGGGGGGAAATCACACATGAGGCTCTCCATAGAGTAGGAGAGACACCATCCAAGAGCGCATGCACAGAGGGGAACACACAACCCAGATATGCAGAAGAAAAGAGGAGGACTGCGAGCTTGATGTCGAGGAAGCATTCGATAAACCTTGCAGGGTTGTTGTGACAAAGAGAGAGTCTCTGAGAAATGGAATAGATTCCCTAGTGATATCATGGCTTGGCATAAGGGTTTCTAGAGTGCTAAGAGTGAATGCATCTGATCCTACAGTTGGGTGGAAAGGCACACACCCACAATTAGTTAGTTGGCTGCAACATGTAATAGATACGTATTCTCATACCTCGTATAATTGAGTTGTAACTATAAAACAAAGTTGGATATCCTGTGAATTTTTCAGGAATGTGCGTGTTTGATTGATGGTTAGAATGTGTTCCTTTATATTTTTCTTGATTGTGTATTTAAGCAAGTAAGGAACTATATGTTTTGTACATGTAAAGGCTCAAGCCCTGTAGTGGATCAAGTTAGAGCAAAAGAACTATGAGTTCGTAGACCTTGGGCATAGTTTCACGTATGCATATCGATGCTTCCAGTTGTTTTGAATCTCTTGGAAAAAGGAGTCTTTTAAGCTTAGAAGAGGCAGTGCATGTATGCATAGAGTCTCTGCAAGGCGGGAAGATACCGATAACCTCTTAAGTTCCAGAGTTTGGTGAACAAGCGCAAGGGGTGCACGTGAATTTCTTCTAAGTCTCAAGCTCAGGAGAAAGAGCACAAAGAACGCATCTGTGCCTAATTCCTTCAGAGAACATGAAGATCAATAAGGATAGTGATATTTAAGTCTCGAAAGGAAGGATTCCTTCGTTTAGAAGTCGAGCAGACGAGATCTGTTCGGGAGAAGCCAAGGTTCATCGCGACTGTTGGATTTGGAGAAGGAGCATGAGTATTACCCCCCCTCCCCCCCCGACTTCTTCAGTCTTCTTGAGTTCGGTGAAGTTTGTGTATTCATTGTAATGGATACAGATCCTTCGAAGTCCCAAAGTTCGAAGTGAATCGGGACCGCCCGTCGGAAAGGACACATGTCGCCAAATCCCACGATTCAAAGAGTGGTACTTCGATAGTTTTGAGTCATTGTGTTAATGGGAGGAGGAACTCCCAAAGTTCCAAATGTCAAATTACCAAATCCACGAGAGCTGTAGATCTGTGGGTCTACATGGATAGACCCTGACCATCAGATCTAGACTATGGTCAGCCCAACGTTGACCAACTCTGGGAGTCACAAGGAGTTTTCATCGCAAAACTCTCGAACGTTGAATTCCCGAAGTAACGAGAGTCATGGATCTATGGGTCCATGTGGCCAGAACCTGACCGTTGGATCTAGGATAAGGTCCACCCGATGCAAACAAACTCCAGGAGTGATGAGGATTTTTTACCCCAAAACTTTCAAAGGTTGAAATCCTAAAGTAACGGGAGTTATGGATCTATGGATCTACGTGGTTGGATCTCGACCGTGAGATATGAGGGACGTTAGAAGGTTGTCATTCTGGTGTGACGTGGAAATACGACATCACCAGGGTGATGGGGAAACATGATTGATGAGCCACATGTCACCTCGATTTGCGATTTCCGTAGACCCTATATGCCTATTGGAATGTGACACGTGTCACCCTATGACGAGGCCATGTGTCACCCCTGACCCTCACCGCATGTTATCCCCTAGTACGAGACCGCCTGACCATGTGAATGGTGAAGTCTAGGACTTCAGGAGTCTGGGAATTTGGGACTCCGGAAGAGTTGGGGGTGCATCATTGTGGAAAGGCCCGAAGGCCGAAGCCATGTGGCAGGCTCACGGTAGTTCAGGAGATAGGAGCTACGTAAGAGCTGGGGTGTAGTGCCATAGAAAAATCATGAAGGTCGAATCCATGTGGCAGGATCATGGGAGTTCAGGAGATAGGAACTCCAAGAGACTGGGGTCATTATACCATATACTCCCAAAAGCATTGAACTTATCCCGTAATCATATGCGTTAACACAGAGGGAGATCCACCATCGGATTAATGGTGGATGGATTTCCGCCATAGATTTAGGAGTGTTGGAATCTCTGGGATCTCAGAGAACTTGGGATGATACGTATGAGTCGGATCCACGTAGATTCCATGTGGACCTTGACCAATAAGTGCCTGAAGGACCATGGAAGGGAATTTCTTTCAATTCTGAGCTCAGTTTTGAGCATGAAGATAGTGGTTGGAAAGTTCTAAATGAGAAGAACATCATGGAGATCTCGGAATTAGGATTTGAGATAGTTAAGGAAAATGAAATTATGATGCCGCATCCCTTAAAAGAGTATTTAGGGTTCAGGTTTGTTAAAAATTGGTATCAAAGCATGGCAACAACACTTGACCTACTTGGGCTCATGCACAAGTCATATAAAAATACTATTAGAGAACTTTTAGGGGTGACACCTTGTCTTTCGCATTCCTAAGAGGCTTAGTTTAACTTCTACTGAAGAAAGGAATGAAGCCTTCTACTGTTGATAGATGTTTTGGAAATTTACATTGTATGTTGCTAATGTTTCCAAATAAAGAAGTTGACTTCACTTTGAAATTGTATGTGTTGTTGTACAGTCATAATATTAGGTTACCAAGGCTAAGATGATCCTATTGAGAATATTATTGTCGAATGAAAATTATCTGCATAAGTTCCTTGAGTAGAAGGATGCAGATTAAATTTAGTTGGTATCATACCCAATGATATTGAATCATGCTAGTATGTGGCAAAGTAAGCCTATCCTTTCTTATGGAGAAATGATAACCAATCCTACAGGAGTGGGATTATGTTGACGAGCACTAATAGCAAGACTTGGATGTGAATGTATTGAAAGGATCTGTAGCAGTAATAATTATTGCTTTAGTGAAGGATTAAACCTTGTATATTTGTATGATCCCTCGTGATCAGAGGATTGATGGAAATGGTAAGGTCAATTTATTTGAACTATAATGAATGAAAATTGTTGCTAGAATGACCCAGTAATCAAGTAAAAAGGAACCCTATAGAATTGAGAACAACCTTCATGAAGGTGTAAGTGAAGTGACAAGAGAAGGTTCAAAATCTCATGGTTGTGTTAGGGGAGTGAGTGTCCCTATTAACTTAAGGATGTGTCTATGCAAGAGGAATGAATTTGGTGACCATTCTATGAAAAGGGAGAGCATGTGCAACTCTCAGGTTTCGAAGGGAACTGAGAAACAAATTTTGTTTATGGGTACATGAATTGTTGGGAAGTGTTTTTCTAATCAAGCTGATAAATAGAGTTGTAGAAATATGGAGTGATTGAGTGAGAAATCACAACATCCTCCCTTGCTTGGGGGATAGGAAACTAATCTGCTATAATTCATGTGGAAGGAGGAGAGTGACCTCTTCCCCTGGCTGTTGCTGAATAGAAGAAAGATTTCTAGGTGTAATGGTTAAGACTGATTATGATCTAAAGATACTTTGAAGTTCTGAACTAGAATACTTAGTAAGTAACATACTTCTAAATTTTCTTTGGGCTTTAAGGGAATACTTCAAATGTTATTAGACATTAAAATTTATTATAAACAAGGTAAAATGGTTAATTAAATGTTGATCTTGAATGTGGTAAAGGAAATGTTGGGACACTTCTAGATGCCCAATATGTCAGATTGACATCCAGTGGTGGATGGTAGCCATATAGATATGGTTTGGTATACTTAAATCGTAGTGAGGGGAATCTAGAAAAAATATTTCCTTGATCGAAAGGTCTGTTGATCAAGACCAGTTGGAAGCTAGATTGATTGTTTTATTACCTTGGGCATGGTTATAATTTCCTAGACTGTATTCATGAGTTGGGAAATGTTTTTATGGAATTTGAGGCAAGATTGTTTTCTTGCTAGTTGTTATCGTACATAAATGGAAACATAGTTATGACTATGTCTGTTAAACTGCCAGGTGGATATCATATAAATGATTGCAATTTCTCAACCGAGAGGGAAGATCAATGTTGAGTATCTCTATGGAACTTGTCATGAGAATGGAAGTAAGATCCTTGGGAAAAGGATCTGGAAGTTGATATGTTCATGAAGGACACGGAAAGGGTGCAAGAAATGAGCTTGCATGATGAATGTTTAGCTATGTTTGTATATGTTTGAGTGCATGGTTTTAATGCATTGTGATGCTTCTTGACATGAACACAGATAATAATACCAAATAGATATGAATGGTATTAAAGGTTCAAGTGATGCACCTACATGAATATATGCATACAAAAGGCACAATATGACTGCCTTGATGAGTGGAATGTGAGGCAAGAATTTCACTTGCCAAAGTTTAATGAATACCATGGATGCATGGTTGAATCCATTTTGAAGAGTCATGAAAGTTATGTTTTGAATGATAGCTTGAGTGGAAAGTGTTCCATTCACTTAGGAAAGACTAATATAAATAGATGAAAGAGTAAGGGAGCAAGGATGCTCTGTTGTTATGATAAGAGGCTTATGATTATGCATATGGTTAAGTACATCATGGATGTAAGTAACAAAACCAGAATATGTGTGGATACATAATTTGGATGCATGAAAAAGATGCATGTTTATATTCCTTATGGAATATTTGGTAAACAACTGAAGTTAAATCAAGGT